>KK114588.1:7942-23224 GCA_000611955.2 Stegodyphus mimosarum | reverse complement strand
ATAATAAAACAAATCTCAGGGTAAAAAGTCATCTTAACATCAACTGTAAGATCATCTTAACATCATCTGTAAGACTTAAGTGAATGATATGATACAAATAAGAGAGCAGAGAATTGCAAAAATGCATGTACTATTAAAAATAAAAGCATAATGACAGACAAAATTTAATAAACTACATTAATTAATGCATTCATCAAAGAATGCAAAACAAAATTACAATAGTTGAAATTAATGCATGTTTCGCAGTAAATGATTTAATATTAATAAAACAGATGTATACTTAAGGTCAAAGTGACAAAGAACCCAAGGATGGTATTTCCAGTGAATGTTTGGAGGAGATAATTTCATTTAGAATTTTGGAAACTGACCTCGCTGTGTTTACACATTCTCGTATGCATCTGAGAACAAAAGCATTTTTAATTTAATCTTCTACGAAAGCATCGTTTTGCATAGACATACAGTCTTTACTTAATAACTCAAATCCACATATCTGGCAGGGAACATTAGTAACGTACATAGTTTTTTTTATTTAACAATATGTACTTACTATGTATGTATTTATTTATGTACATTTAGTTCTATATGGAACAGTTGGAATTAGTTCCTGTAAATACATTCCGCTTCAACTATATTTCTTTAGATATTTACTGAAGTCCAGGCTGTGGTACTGTGAAGTATGGGATTATCAAATTATGGTACAACAAAATAGGTATTGTAAAACTATGGTATTTTGAAGCTGTAGTAATGTAGTAATAAAGTCAAGCTATATGACTGCTCTTCGATTTTCTACAGGGACTGCTTTCGGACTTTTAAAACATTATGAACATTTTGACTATTTAACTTGGAAAAAAAATATTTTTAAGAGTTAAAATGCTTGACTTTAAAATTTTCTAATATTATGCTATACGATCAATATTTAGCTATGGTTTGGTAAAGTATGATAATTTAATGCTAATTATTGCTTTCCATTGTTTCGTTTATGTACTTAAGATAATCTTAGAAGCTTTAGGTTTAAAGGAAAGAATTGTTAAAGTGATGTTTATTAACAATTTTAGCTATATTTGTTCCTTAACAATATTTTGCTGAAATATAATGGGTTTAGGAATTTTTTTTAAAGGAAAGCTGTACTATTACTTGAAAAATGCTTGACATTTGTCAAAATACAATTAAGATTTAATAATTTTTGTTGTTATTGTATTCATAGGTATGTTTAAGCTCTAAGTTGAAATGAAAAAATTAATTTGTTGTTACATCCATTTAATGATTAAGATTATTGAATTTCCGTTGAAATAATTTTAATTGAATTTAGTAAAAATTGGTTTTTTAAGCACGGAAAGATCGAGATTATTAGTTTTTCAGGTCTCAATAAATGTTTGTGTATAGATTTGTCAGGTCTGTGAAAGAGAAAATATTTTTTAAGGACGGTATGAAGATCTGTGGAAATCAACACAATGATTCCCCGTGTGAATAAATCGCATAAGAACGTTCTAACTTTGTGAATTTTGTACGTAAAAGTATGGAACTTTAAAATACTACAGTAAAAATGTTATTAATTGGAAATTTCGCTCGGCGGCGACTATATGAAATGTTACATTTCGTTGCTTATACAAACATCCTATTGTGTATAAGCTATTTTATAAAGCTGTCTACCTTCTGCTGAAAAACTACAAATAGATGCATATAACTGGGATCAATATCTAAGGAAATAAGCTTGCAGAAACCATTTAACTACACCTTATTATACGGTCAACTTTTGTTTTGTTAATTTCTCGCTTTCCAAATTTTAGAAATGTCGATCGAAATTCTTCAAGGACTTGAAAATAGATATTCAGTTTGCTTTTAAGGACATCTGCTTCCACAATAGAAATCCGCATCAATCCTTAAGGAAAAAAAACTTCAGTGTAGTCTTCGGTGTAGGTGGTAAAGTTGTTACACAGTTCCTTACGGAACCTTAGAAGGTATGGTGCATGAAATGTGTTCCTCGTCGGAGGTCTTAAATGGTGAAAAGAAGAGGCGCTTTGTAGCAGCTCGAGTCGTCACGCGTCGGGTGACGTCTGTCACACAAAAAGAAAAACCTAGTGAGCGGCTGGGAAGATGACTATTCCCAACTTTGACGGTAGCATCAACTTCCAAATGGCGTAGTCACATCCAAGCATACACAAGAAAAGGATATATATAGTAAAATGGTTTGATTTAAAAATCTAAAATTGAACAGAGAAATAGTTCTTCCCTCTCCACTAACATATTCTAGGATGAAAGTCATTAACGTAAAGAAAATAGACGATATCAAAAATGTTTTTCACTACATACCAGAAGAATGTAAAGATTTTTACAACGCCATCAAGTTACACCAATCTCTAAAATTGTACCTTCCTAGAGCCAAGACAACTCTTATGTTTAATGTGGTTGGTTAAAATTGTTTAACTATGTGCGGGGTTTAGCTATTGGTTCAATGTTATGTTTAGTAGTAAAGCTTTTTTGACAAAAATAATACATTTCTGGGTGAGTGAATGTCATTTTTAATGTGGCGAAATACGCATAAGCCATTTTATTTTATTTTGTGAGTTTTTTCATATTTCGATTGTTTCAAAATTCCCTTTTTTGTGGAAATAAGGTAGTTATTCAAAGAAAAATCAGTATATAATACCCCTTTTTGCCTTTTTATTGGTGCAAGGGCACTTATCCACAAGATTAAAAATTGCCTAGAAATTTTAAAACGGGAATTAACATTGTGAAAAAAGGCCTACTAAGTTGTTTTGACTACCTCTTTGGGATCGAAATATTTGGTAATTTTATTCTGGCATATGTTAGATGGTTTTTATTGCCTGGTATAAAGTTTGCAAAAATAGACATGTGCCCTTTCAACAACAGTCGATTCAATTATGATACTTTAAAGGGCAAAATAACAGCTCTTCATGTGTCAAGTGTTACCAGCAAAAATGTCGAAGAATACGTGGAGGGAACTAGAATAGCAATCTGAGCGTCTCCAAAGTACAGAGGATGCGTACGTTGAAATTTACTTACGCAGTACTGTTCATCAAAAAAAAAAAAATACTGCATTTAATATTCCTTCTTCTCCTCCCAAAAAATATGCGTTTAATTATAATAATAGTTTCTAAGCCGTAATCTTTTTTAATTAGGGAAAAACGTTTCGCTTATTCTATGTTATTTATAAATACAGCTCATATATTATTTTTTTTCTGTAAATTGTGTAATTTATATTTTTGAACTAAGTAGGCCATGGTACATGATTAGAGTAATTATTTTTGCTTCCGTGGGTTTTATTACGCTTTTTGTGTATCTATTTTATGATATAACCAGTTAGTTAATTAGTTGCTAAAATTAAGCTCGGGGAAGGGAAACTTATTCAATGCAGATTTCATATAAAACTCAAAAATATTATCTTATATAAAATAACTGCCAATCTAGAGCCACTTTAAATCTACACCTTACACGCCATGTATTTTTATCAGATTCATTTAATTGTACCCCCAGTGAGAAGAAATCCTCAGGATAAACTGATCCTCAAAAAACATAGCTTGATTACAACCATCTGATAATCTCTATTGAGGCCGGGACTGAGGCCTCAAATTTCATCCTTCTAAAACTTTGTTGACATTAAAAAAGAAAGAAATTAAAAAAAGGGAGAAAAATACTTTACCGTTTTTTGAGTAAAAAAACAAAATAGTTAATAATGGTATTAAACCTTAATGCTTTTAACATATGCTTATAGTTTTTAATAATAAATTCTGCGCTCACAAAAGCCATCATTCTTCATATATAAGTTTTTAAGCCTCTTGTTTTCGCCTGCTTTTAATCGTTCCCTTGGAATTTGGGGATTAAGTCCTAGCAAGAGGAAGACCAAATTTATCAGCCCAAAGGAGCGTTAGCCCATAAGGGCTATTAATTTCGTTTTGACATTTTGCGCCGATTTACTTTTCAAACTGTTACCCCCAAATATTTGATGACAACACTTTGAAACACAACATAAATATAATAAAATGTTATACAGGGTGTCCATAATTAAACTTGAAATTTTCGTGCAGTCTGTAGCAAAAACTATGCAGCAGAATTTCATGAAAATTGGCTAATGGCAGAATGAAATGATGGGAATTTTATCCTGCAAATTCCTTACACTCTTCACATGTAATGGTTTGGTGCGACTTTACTGCAGCCTTCACTGTGGGTCAGTTTTTTGTCGCAGGGCCTGTGACATGTACCGTCATCGGTCAATGATACGCTTCATTATTATCCGTTATTCAGGCTCTTTAGGCAACGCGGTGTTTAGACCACAGACTCTGTGCGCAACCACAAAGTTTATGCAGGATGGTGCTCCTCCACTCGTCGCCCGTAGTGTGAAACAAGTGCTCCGCCGCCAATTCGGCGGCGACAGAATCATCAGCCGGCAATTTCCTATAGCTTGGCCTCCTAGATCCCCCGACTTGAATCCTTGCGACTTTTGACTGTGGGGATACCTGAAGGTCATGGTCTACCGGGATCCCATCACATCTCTATCCGACCTTAAAGAAAGCATAGAACGCCATGTGCGGAACATTCCCCAGTTCGTGCTCCTTTCAACAGTCGAACATGCGATTTTACGCTTCCAGATGGTAGCAGTGCACATCATATCGAGCATGTTTTGTAAACTTTTGTAGATTATTTATATGTTCTCAATAACGCTATGAGGGGTGCCATGACGCCAAAGCGCTATGACGCGCCTAGGGGTGGTTTTTGAAACTCATTGTTTTTTTCCCCGATAAAATACCCATCATTTCATTTTGCGATTACCCAATTTTTATGCATTTCTGCTGTATAGTTTTGCTACAGACTGCTCGCAAATTTCAAGTTTAATTATGGACACCCTGTACTTAAATACTGTACAGCCATGTATTATATTTAAAGACATTAAATAATGAAGAATCTTCATAAACGTATGTTTGTTTCTCGCATTTTGATAAAACAACGGTACCTAGAGGTACATCAAATTTTGAATAACGTAATCCTCCTCCGAATATGGGCATCTGGAAATCCAAATTTGGAATTTGGAATTCGTTTTATTACCGATTTCATATTTTGTAACACTTTAGCGAATTTTTGATTAAGAAACTCAACGATTTCAAAGCGAGCAATAGCAACACTGTACGAAAAGAAAACATTTTTATCTCTAGAGCGCAAAGAGTGTGCATCGGAAATTCCATTTTGCGATATTGCTGTTGAATTAAATTTTATGGTTTAAGTGCGAAGAACAGGATATTTAATAAATAACGTTAAAAAATTGCCCCTTTGGGCGTAATGTAAAATCTGAAAGCTTTCAGATTTGTTTTTATTTATTTTTTAGTTAATTAATTTATTTCGCGTAGGGGCCCAAGAGTTCTAGTTACGCCACTATTGACAAGTATAGATTTAAATATAAAATTTAAATCGACTTATTTCAATTTGAAAAAGTGAAACATCGCCTAAATGCACGTAAAGCCTTATGCAATAAAAATTAAACATCAAGCCAAAAAAAGCCATTATAACTCTGAATACTGAAAAATCTCTTAGCATGGCCACACTTATTATGCAATTACCAAATATTGCTACTGAAATTTGCTACAGCATTAATTTACGCTTTAAAATATAGAATCGAGGAGAAAACAAATATCTTCAGGTATTCAGAAAATGTGGTACACATTTGTGCTAGACACAAGCTTGATGCGCTACTGCATCAACAAAGATGATGTATTAGTGAGTTACAATTATCCGTATTCATACCACAAATCACACAAAATGAACTAAGATTTTCATAGTAGTTGAAATAATCGGAATGTTACTTTGATGTGCTGCTATCTAGCGCAGATGCCATCTGCAACTTAGAGGGAACCAAGGGAACTACCAGCGGGATTTCATCAATATCTCTCGACAGCAGACAACAATGTTAACTACTTTCCTTTTGCAGTTCAGCTTCTCTCAATACAGATATTTCAGAAATGTGTGTAAAGAATACGCAAAAATATGTGTAGCTTCATAAATTATGTGATTTTCAAGCCTAATTTAAAGAACTAAGAATTATATAATATATATTCATATGACCTTTATTTCTTTTTGTAGGACTACATCCGTATTTTGGCCTTATTTTCGGTTTTCAAAAGTTCAGTGACTAATAATAGTAATAGTTTGGGTTTATAATTTAAGAAACTTTGTCATACACTTACGACTTATTTCGAATTTATGCTCGCAACGTCTTGCAGGCAAAGTATTCTAAGCACCACTATTTTATTACTTTGCGAAAGTATGGGGGAAATAGACGCTTATTGATATATGTTGTTATGAAATGTCCAGGCGCGGTAAGATAGCTTACTCGCAAAGAACGTTTAGGGTTCCCATAAAATGGCAACGGAAGGCAGGGTTGCCACATTTGGCGAGAAATCGCCCTTTTGGCGGCATTTGGCGACAAAATTGGTGATATGTTGCAGACGCATAGAGAACCTTCTGGAACGAATTCTTCCTGGTTTAGTACAGAATGTTCTTGAACACAAGCCAAAAGTAATATAAACCCTGCTGGTACGCGGAGAGCGAGTCGGTTGGAGTCAGTCTGGAGTCTATCGAGTTGATAGTCAGTCAGCGAGAGAGTGCTTCATAGTCTAGTGCCGAGTTGGTCGTCGAGTGCATCGAGAGAATCTTTTAGTGTATCGCGAAATTAGCGCATCGTCGAGTTTCAACTTAGAGTGTGTTGAGCTCCGGCAACGACTAAACCGAGTCGGAAGCCGTTCTCTGATGCTTTGCCGTGAAGCTATCTTCACCATTACAGCCTGATATTCTGAAGGCTGTGTTGCGATTATTCCAGCGTGTTTATAGAAGTTCTTCGACGACTGTAACGTGTGATTTTCGAGTTGTCTTGTGAAATACTGGCTAATAAAGTGTGTTTCGATACTCCATCAAGAAGTGTCGTCGTTATTCACTGCAAATCCAAGAACCCCTTAACGAACGTACGAAGAAGAAGAGAAAAACGTAACAATATGTTAATGAATACCACGAAGACATATAAACGTGTATCAGAAGCCTTAGATATCATATCGAATTGAATGTAACAGTGGTGTAAAACTGTGGGTCACAAACCCACTTGAGGCCCCGAAAGTTTATAAAGGGTTCGCAAGGTGGATAAAAATTCTAAAAAATCTGACTTGATGGTACGTAACTTAAGAATCGTCACTCTGAATGAAGTAGAGAAATTGTTATTTAGGGTCATTTGCATTGCGGTCACACTGCCATATTGTTTCAGTACCACTGGATTATACACATCATACACATAACACTTTTCCACTTTTGAAGGACTTTTGCGAAAATTAATGGCTTGATTTGGGCTTCTGTAAAATTTTTCTAAAGATTATATTTTGATGTGGAAATTAGGAAATTATTTTCTTTTCACTTAAAATTAAAAATAAGTTATAAATCATCTTCATATTTTTTAAGCATTCTGCAGCATATGTTAGAATTAAACTGTTTATAAGTAAGTCTGTTGATAAGCCACTTACAAAAGCTTTGTAAGCCTTTGTAAGGGGCTGTTTCAGCGATTTTGATTATCCTGTTGGCGTGTTTCTCTTCTATTCTAATGTAGTTAAGTGTTCAGTTTCCGTTAATCGAACCCAGTTTGAGGCTTTGAGTAACTTTGATTACTCAGTCGCTGATACTAATGTCTATAAATTAAAAAGAATCAACAATTTACCAAAACATTTAAGGCTTCAGAAATGTTATGCACTTACAAACATTCAAACCTCCGAGTTTCGAAATCTGGCTCAACAGAACGACAGCTAGAGTCGTTAACCAGTGTATCTATCAAAGTAGATTTAAGGCTAGAAAATATTTAATTGATAACATAAGAAGAAATCACGTTTGCTTTTTAATAATTCAAATTTGGGAGCTGAGAAAATCATTTCCCAGCATTAGCGTAATTTCTTTTTGCATATTTTCCTATTGTTTACTAATCCTTAACTTAATTATCATTTATCAGTTCGTGGGATTTTACTTATTTAATTCTAAAGTTCTAACTTAGAACCCCAGGAACACTAACAAGCGAATAATCGCTTAAGTGTGTGAAAAAAACACGTAAGACTTAAAAAGGGTTCACAACCCTTCTTCAGAATATTTACAATAAGTTCCTACTTGGAACTTTACACAAAGCCTCCACTCGGCCATGAACTTAAATAATAATGAATTTAAATTAAACTAAACTAGCTTAACTAAACTATATGAAATGTACAGCCGAAGCTATCAGAAATCTAACTAGTTGGCCACTAAGTATTAATTATATCGGTGAAGCCAAGCAAGGGCCTAAAGTACGGCCGAGCATAGTAGCTTAGAGAGAATGTAGCCAAAGGCAAAAGCGCGCTACTCAGAGAATCAAGAGTCTCTCTCTCTCTTGAAGTCGGTGAAACATCGACTTAAACAGTACTCTTACTCATTTGCATTTAGAAAATTAAGCGAAAAGTGACGCTTTAGCTCAGAGAAAAAAGAAAGGAGTCATTAGTTTTGGCTCCGAGTTAAAAAGTTTTGGTTAATAATTATTTGATTTAGCAAGAGGTATCTGTATTATGCATTACTCAGGATCGCATGATTCATTTGAATGACGCAGTTTAGACTTATAGCACTATTTTTAAGATAGATAGATGAAGTTCCCAAATTAAATAAAAGATAAAAGAGGTTATAGCCAATTAAATTTAGTTGCTTTCATATTTTTTATCTTATATATATATATGTATACATACATAAAAATTTAAAGTACAAATTTGAGACATTATCTGTCAAAAGTTCTCACCCTCCTTACTTTTATATTTTAAGTGTGCCTCCTTAATTTTGCGTTTTATGTGTTTTGATTCGTTCCTGTATTATTTTTTTTCATCATCAGTACATACCTCTATGAAAGAAAACTCTCATAGGAACCTAATCTCAAAAAACATCACCTAAATAAGACCATCTGATGCCATAAATTCAAGCCAGACCCTAAGATTCAGCATTTATAACTTCTGCTGATCTGAGAAGGAAAAAGAAGAATGCTTCACAATTTCTGGAGCAAAATATTGTTTCCTGTGCTCTTCCTCTTTTGGTTCCCCTAAGGAAGTGCTTTGATTTATGATCGAGCTTGTCCTGGTAAAAGCCGACATTCTTCAAAATATCGGCTCTTATCCCCCTTGTTTTTTCTTTTTATTATTGGAGTGTATAATGTTAAAAATCATTTAAAGAGGGGGCAATCAAATTATTCTTTGCGTAGAGCTCAAAATTTCTAGTTATGCTATTGCAAGGCCGCAATTTGCCAAACTGAGACTGATAGATTCTCTAGAAAAATTATTTTAATTAGTCTAGAAATGTATGACTAACATCACGTTGTACATTAGAACATGTATATTATTGTACGTTAGAGGATTACAGAACATAGACATTGTCTTGAAGGTCTTTTAAAAAGTTTCGATTCTAAAACGCAACCACAGCATCTTCTGAAAGTTTGTTGAACTTGATGTTTAGATATACATGCGCATTTAAACTAAACAGTCACACTTTATAAATAGGTTTCCCACGCATTTTTAAAAGGCATTACGTTTTTCAATTTAATTTAATTTTTTTAACTTCTCATTCTATTACTGTTGCTTGAGAATCTAAATTTATCCATTCAAACATTTATGCTTACATTTAAGAAAGAGTGCGTTAACAAACCTGTATATCGTCAGAGCAGCAAAGAAAGAAATGCATTCCAAAATTCAGGATATTGTGAAATGAATGTAGGATGATGCGTTGCAAGAATATAACACTTTACAGTAATTGTCAAATAAGTTGTCAACGATATTCATAAAAACTGTATTCTTATTTTAAAAAATTAAATTGGCTTGTAAATTTATATTAGCATCCCTTTTATTTTTTATAAAAGTAATGAGCCTAAAATTCGAAATTTAAGTGTTAATTCTACATATATCAGAAGTATTTTTATTAAGGATGGAATCTAAAGACGTATTTATACGTCATTATATTTAACAGCTATGAAACATGTCAGTTATTTTTATTGGTTTGCTTTGAATTATGAAAAAACGCCTTTCATCTTTGAAACAGTTAATTTTCTCTCATCTTTGACAATTAATATAGCTGACTTGCGAATATTTCATAAAGTTCTTAACAAACTTCATATGCAAAATTGTTGGCCATTTCAGGCCTGCATATGCCAAAATACGGTGCAGATCTATCTGTAATAAGAACTCATATTACGTATGTTCGTATCTCCATTTCAGAGGCGTTTAACAGAAATTTTTAATATTTTAGTTTTGCATCTTCCATTGCTTTAAACTATTCAGATTCTCATAACTCAAAATAATTAATTCTTATTCTCAAAATAAAATTAATAGTACGTGTCAAATTATACTGTCATTTTTGTTTATAATTTCTACGAAGAATCTTTCTTCAGACTTCGTTTACTCTTTGCTCGAATACAAAATATGAAAAAAATGTGGTGCCAGTTAAAGAAGAAATGAAACTAAGAGAAACGTTCTAACTTGGATTAAATCCAAAATAATATTTTTATTATTACTGCACTATAAAATAAGATATTCAATAAATGTTTATACTATTATGCAAGAGTTAGCTTATTTAAATACATGTAAATATTATTTTAAAAAATAAATATTAGAATTCTGGGAAATTAATTTTTTGATAGACTGTTCCTTTTATTTTTATGAAACAAATATATGAGGAAAATCGGAATAAAACTATATAATTTAATGAAAAATTTAATTAGAAAGAAAATTCCAGGTATTTTTTGGATTTGATTTTCTTGACCGCCGATTTTGCAGGAAAACAGTTGAATGAATGGTCATGGTTTTCAGTCGTGGCGCCATCTACTGCACGACTCTACAACAATGTCTAATTAATGATATTTTTAATAGATGGCGCCATCAACTTGATGCTGATTGCAATTGTTTTTATAGCAAAATTTGGTTAATAGTAGAGAATCATAAATAAATTACTTCATTTTTATATTTTATTTAAAGAAGTGTCATATATTATAAATTTAATGTAATTTATTTTTATATTTTCATGTAACTTAAAGTTTAGATACAACAATAGGCCCTGTTAAGCAGGTGTAAGTGCTATGCCTAACATTCTAAATTTTAGAGATCCTCTGAATCATTCTTAGTTTATTATAATACTATTTTCCCCTCATAAAAATAACAATAATCGTCTCTGAGCCCTAAGTGGTGTGCTTAAGATCGCATAGCCCTGCTTATATTACTTAGCAAAATTTATTGCAGAAGTATTTTATGAATACATATGTCACGTAGTGTTTAAGTTTTTAAAATTCTTTCTGAAGAAAAATACGAGTGTCATCACCCTCTGACTGATATAAAATAAAACAATACATCCCCCCAGAAGAAGGAAGTCATTACAAAAATTTCCTAACAATAACTTTTGGAGAAATAGACAGTATTCTGTAACACGCATTTACAATTAATAATAATAGTCATAATAAAATAACTGATCCAGAGAAACAAATGATTCGGCTTAATAACGCATTAAACCTCGAAAACTTTCAGTAAACTGTTTCTGAACAATGGGAAATCTGTTACGGTTTTTGGACAAAGAAAATGCATCTTTTATTCACCATTCGTTATTGGTCACATGTGATATCTCAAGGACTATTTTCCGTTCCCTAAGATGAAGTCTTTCATAAAATTTTACCATTTTTACAATCTTTCAGAAATTTAAGTAAATAATAATAGAAATAAAGGAATGAAGGGTATTAAAGCAACTGGCTGGTTACGAAGACATCAAGAATTTCTCTGATAATATTTAAAATTATGCAGCATTACAATATACACTTTCAATATTTTTTAATTCATTTGCTTAAACTACAATGATACTTCCTACCACACTCTAATTAAAAGTAATACTAGCTTTATGTTTTCACTGTGTATAAGGTAGACTTTGTAACTTAGAAATGAAGTCAGTGTTACTGATTTTTTTTATTAGGCCGGACCACAGTTTTAGTTCGTAGTTGTGTGTAAAGCGAACATATTTTAACGCTTTACGGAAACTTGATGGGTTAATGTATTTATTGCCTACAGTGGCTGTCTGAGAGAATGTTTTCCTACTCTTACAAATAAACTGCCCATACATAAGAATAAGAGGAGACTACCTTTATAAGCATGGCATAAAATAAGTTTGAATAAAAAGCTGGCAAAATCCACATTTGAAATTTGAATGTAAACATGTGTGTCTTTCTGCAAGATCATTAATCAAACCCTTACAAAAGAGATAATTTATGAAAATATCTCTGCAAATATTTATCACAAAATTAACATAATTTTCGACGGTATTTCGATCAAAATTTCTGACGAAGATTGAGAGAATGTACAGGATGCAAAATTCTTTCAACCAAACAGAAAGAATGATATGGTCCTTTTTGACTGCAATATACTACGCTGGTGAAATAAATTAAGAGTTTCATATTTGACCTAAGATCTCCATAACTACTGGACAGGTTTTAATAAAATTTGGTGTGAATAGAGGTTGATATAATACAAACAAAATAAACATTTAACAGTTATAATAGACACATATGTTCGTGCGTAACACTCATGGGAGTCTGAAGGTCTCAAACAGCGGTTGTAGAAGACACAAAAGAAAGGGGTTAATAGGGTGTATGGTCCCCTCTTAGAGTCATACAGGCCTCGCAGCGTGATGTCATACTAGAAATAAGGCAGTTTATCAGTGCCTGTGGCATTTGGTCGCATTCATTCAGCAACGCTGTTTTCAGTTCCTGCATGGTTCTCGGAAGAGGTTAGCGAGTTGTAATTGCCCTTCGCAGAGAGTCCCAGGCATGCTCTATAGGGTTGAGGTCTGGAGATCTGGCTGGCCAATCCATCCGGCGAATATCGTCACTCTCGAGATATCCGTCGACCAGAAGAGCTCTATGTGGCCTCGCGTTATCGTCCTGTAAGATGAACTCGGGGCCCACTGCACCTCGGAAAAGTCGAACATAGGGCTCAAGAGCTCATCCTTATATCTCACACCAGTCACAGAGTTTCTATCAAAGACGTGGAGAGGTGTGCAACCATCCAACATGATGCCTGCTCAGACCATCACACCGCCACCACCAGAATTGTTGATATCGCGGACATTGGAAGGTGTGAGTCCCTGGCTCTCTCTTGCGATTGGTCTCCTCTAGACTCCCCACAATTCGCCACCTCATTCCATCATCTAAATGTTGGTGGTTACTCATATTTAAAGTTCCAATGTGAATTTAACCGATTGCTGCAAGATAACGCCAAGAAATTCACGGAGGTGGTTCTAGCGAACGTAATTCGTCTTACCCTCCACGCGCTTATAAACCTGTTTTTTCACTGGCTCCGCCTACATACACGTGTACGCCTACGTATTTGCCTTACAAGATTTGCATTTTTATCGAGAAGCAGTGGTTTTTCCTTAGTTGAGTTCTTTTCATGCAATTTGATAAAACATGAAAATTTTCTTAATTTATTTCACCAGTGTAGTATGCATATGGAAGGAAACGCATTACCGCAAGATATCTTCCGTAATTAGCAAAGGCTAATAACTACTATGTTTCTATAAAAAATAGTTACGTGTTGCGCAGTTTATTTATTATAAATATTTCAAAAGATTCACGGAATTATAAATAAAGCTGTATATTTTAGACATGCTGATGAATTAATGCTGTATAACATAAAATGCTGTATGGACCCCCCAAAACACGTAAAATGACATATTTTCTTTTAAACTTAGGAAAGATGTACAGCAGAATATTTTTTAATGAGCTGCCTTGATTGTCCTCAAGTATGTATGGAGCTTTTTACAATTAAACAGGCAAAATGAATTTCTAAACCATCTATTAAATTTGCTATCTAAATATTATTTTTACTATATATTTTATGTTTTTACAGTCTCATTATATTCTGATAAATATCCTACCAAATATCAGCTATAAAAGTCTAATTAGGCAATAAAATCGTCACCTTTAGATGAGTGGTGCTTCTTATTCAGAACTAAATTCAAGTGTTGTTGCAGTCAACGCGTTAAAAATGAGAAAATGGTTAATTGAAGAACTATATACTTTCAGATACATCTTTCACACTTAATGTGATGCTAAAAACTGACCTGAATATATATTCATAAGTTGTTATTTGGGGTTAACTATGATTTTCATATCAAGTCAAGGGCTAAACCACGTATAATACATTTAAAATACCAAGTAAGCGTTATTAATTAAATTTAAAATTATAATAACTGAATTTTCTAACTGAACTGGTAATGATTATTAACATGACAAAATTAAATAAAAACATGACAAAATATAAATGTCGTATAATTGATATGCTTATCATTATTTGCTGACAGACTGGACTAGAATTATTAAATCACAGCAAAACACACATAAGCTATCTTTCCCATAAGTTTGATTTGTTTTGTTTGCCTGCAGCAAAACACTCGATTGCTCTTTGCCTAATGTGAAATATCTCTTAGTGGAGGTCTTTCTAAGAGAAACTGGCTCGTATATAGGTTACGGTACTCTTACTGCCACGCTTTTGGGCCTCTGAGAAAGAGAAGCCAAACGATTGGACTATGTGTGTGTGTAAACAAGGACAATCATACACACATATACATTATTTAAAATATTGCCAAAATGCGTGTCAGAAGCATAATGGAATAATACTCACATTATGCATACACTGGTGCAGCAAATTAAGAGAATTTTGATATTTGATCTACGATCTCCAGAACTGCTGAACGGAGTTTAATTAAATTTCGTGTGAACATAGGTTGGTATAATACAAACAAAATAAACATTTAAAAGTTATAATAGACACACATGTTCGTGTGTAACACTCATGGAGTCTGAAGGTCTCACAGCGGTTGCAGAAGACACAAAAGAAATAGGTTAATAGGGGGTATGGTCCCCTCTTATAGCCATACAGGCCTCGCAGCATGATGTCATGCTGAAAATAAGGCAGTTTAAAAGTGCCGGTGGCAACTGGTCCCACTCATTCAGCAGCGCTGTTTTCAGTTCCTGGATGGTTCTCGGAGAGGGGTCCCTCCCCAGAGCAATTGCCCTCCCCAGAGCGTCTCAGACATGCTCTATAGGAGTAATGTCTGGACACTTGTCTAGCCGATCCAGCCAATGAATATCCTCACTCTCATGAAATTCAACGACCGAAAGAGGTCTATGTGGCCTCGCGTTATCGTCCTGTAAGATAAACTCGGAGCCCATTGCCCCCCGGAAAAGGAGAAAATAGGGCTCCAAGACCT
>KK114587.1:11214-25277 GCA_000611955.2 Stegodyphus mimosarum | reverse complement strand
CGGCGAAGGCGTTGCTCATTTTTCATGTCTCCTGCTTCCAAAAAATCCTAATGTCTCTACAACATTAATTGTAAAAATAATTAAATGTTTTTCACTGTATTTAATATTTTATATTTTTCTGCATTTTACAGCTTTTAATGAAGATGAGTTTTTGCCTTGCCGCGAAGTATGAAATATGTATCTAATGAAATTCGAGGAAATAAGTTTAAATAAAATGCAGCAAAAACTGCGTATAATTTAATAGGTTGTATGAGGAGTCATTTGTTTATCATTTCTATCTAGTTTCAGATAATATATAATAATAAAGAATTAATTTAATACCAATTTATATCATTTCAAATGATGTTGTAAAAGTATAAGGTCTCTAATAAATGCGTTATTCTGATTTGGCTCTTTTTTAAGTCAGAACAGGATGTTCTTACTTCCGAAGTATCAAAATGACAAACTCAAATGTACATATAATCTACTCTTCCTGGCACACACAAGCGGCCGAGCGGTAAAAGCCGCTGAACGCTGGTAGTTCGGTCTAGGGTTCGAGTCTCGGCGAATGGGCTGGCTGCATGGACGTTTTCGTGGTTTTCCGCATGTGCAATGTGGGTACGAACCAGTTTCCCTTAAGAAGACCTCCACGGGGCATCTCTCCCTTTCCGTGTAGTGCCCAAGGGCGGAGAACGTAATAAGTAAAGATGGAATCTACTCTTCCTTATTCTATATAAATAATTCGAAATTTCGGTCAATGAAAGTTGAAACTTTGAAATATTTGTTTAAGAAAAATTTTTTTCGGGATACTTTCCATGATTCGAACAACTTGCTAAGCTATACGATTCAAATCAACGAGAGTATACGTATAATAATACATTTTTGTAATGTCTGTTAACTGAATTGGTTTTGTTTATTTGATTAGAGCAAAGCACTCGAGGGCTATCAGCCTACGGAAAGGGATGCCTTTGAAAAGCATTTTCGAAGGAAATCTGGCTCTTATACACGTTACATATAGGGTAAACCACGAAAACGACCGTACAGCCAGCCCGTTTGAACACCGGACCAAATTACAAGTGTTCAGTGACTTTACTGCAGGTGGGCAGTAAAACTAAATGGAATTCATTTAAAAAATTAAGATCAGATACCTTGAGGAAGCAAAACTAAGTTCAAAGTAAAATGATTATTGGAAACTCTTTTAATAATTTTTCAATAACTCTTTCAATAATTATAATTAGAATAATCCAGCTTAACTGGAAATTAAATTTTTCCACCTAATATATTCTAAATAGTAACTTAATTAGATTAAATATTCGTATTCAGAGAATGCTTACTTTGACGAAATTTTAGTTGTGATGTCGATTTTCGTGAATTTTAACAGCGTCTTTGAAATTTAATATTTTCGTAACAAACTGACATTGATCGTGTTACAAATTAGAATATTGTGGGGTTATAAGAACTTTCCATGCTTATGACAGCAACAACAGCAATTATAAGGAAAACTGAGCTACTATGCACTGCATTATAAATAGATTTGTGAGTGTGTATAAAGGCCTTTTTCAGTAAATGTCAGTCCCTTATCTCATTATTAGCATTACCGTAAAAGCATTGCTATAATATCGATGGAAAGAGAATTTCGATGTTGATTTTATTCGAAAACTTTGAGAAATAAACTTGAGTGCCTCTATCTCACTTGAATGATACGCAAGAAAATAATTTACTTCAAACCGCTTTCTTATCCCTAAACTATAAACAGAAAATAAATTTCGAAACATTTCTGTTCACTAGACTATATATCAAATATACAGGTCTTTCGCTGTAAGGAGGTATAGCAATTTAAAAGGATTGGAACGAAATTGCTGTGGAATAAAACGCGGAAAAAACTCATCTGTCCTGGATCGAGAACTATTGATCGAGGGAAATTCTTCAGCCTTGTTATTTCAGCTACATATTTCACCGGTTTTTCAATCTGTATCGATATAGGAATACAACACGCGATTATTTATTTTCTGTTTTTTTGCTGATACATCGCAAACTTTCCGAAGCTCTCGAAATTCAAGATTGATGCATATCGCCATATTTGTCCACTCGGGACAGTCTGTAACAATAAATCGATATACTTCTGTATAGCAATCATCGGTATAATACAGGGTATTTATTATACACATTTTAAGAGTCTTCATTTTTAATGGAGTAGTATCTTTATGATTTATTCAGATTACAAGTCTTCATCTAATGACTTTCGCTTTGAATGAGAACTACCAATTTTCGTGAGAAATATTCTTATCCGGAGTTATTTATAAAAGCGCAATCAAGATCGATGCAAATCGTCTTATTTGTTTTAGTTCGAGATGGTACTCTTTAACAGCTTTGCTCTCAGTTAAAGAAATCGTGATAATCAGCGTTTCATCCGAATAGAAGGCTGCTCTGTCGAAAGTACCTCTGGGAAATAAATTTAAATGATGGAAAGGTGCATTTTTATCTTTTTAACCTTCCACACACAATTAAAGTTGTAAAATATTTTACTTGGAGAAATATATTCCTAAACATTCAAGGTTGTTTCAGCGAATTTAATATTACTGACAGTTAGTATTTTTTTATAAATTATGAAACTAAAATTTTTTAATCAGTTAAAAATTATTGATTGAAACTTACATATTGATTTGTAAGATATTATACTAGCGGAAGTACCCGATGCCAGTTAAATTAGATTGAGAGTAATGCATCTAACAACGAGTAAGAACGAACGATACCGCTGTAATCCTTCTCTAATAACGATGCAAAAAATACGATTCATAGTCATACATTTTTCAGTCTGAAAAAATACGGTTCATAGTCATACATTTTTCAGTCTGAAAAAATACGGTTCATAGTCATACATTTTTCAGTCTGAAAAAATACGATTCATAGTCATACATTTTTCAGTCTGAAAAAATACGATTCATAGTCATACATTTTTCAGTCTGAAAAAATACGATTCATAGTCATACATTTTTCAGTCTGAAAAAATACAATTCATAGTCATACATTTTTCAGTCTGATGCGATATGGAACCCATATAAAAAATTTCGACAGAAAAATAAGCTGATTCTCTCTCATTATATCAGCAACAATGGCACGCAGTTTTTAATGATTTTCGCCTTTCTAATCAAATGGTCGCAAAAGCTCAAGTTCCATCCAACATTTCACCTATATTCAACTTTAGTCGATTTAATTTGGCAAAATAAAGTATCAAAATTGATCAGAAATCAATAACGCGAACATACAAACAAACACACAAACAGACATTCTTTATATGTATACATTTTGTAAAATTTAGAAATTTTTAATTAACAAACTCTAAGACTGGAAAGCGAGCAGTAACGACACTATCCGAAATAAAGCGCTTTATCTCCAACGCGCGGCACTGTTGCCACTCGGAAAAATGGGTGGGAAAATGAACGTTTTCAGAATTTTTAATTAATATTTCGGCTGATTAAAGTCGTACGAAAATGGGGATAGCCGAAATGGCTTCCCACAAATTTTTGGAATCGGGAGTAATGTATTTAATGTTTGGCAACGATGTTTTTATTTCATCGTAAAACTTAGAAATTTTTATTAGCAAACTCTAGGATTTGAAAGCGAGCACTGATAACAGCTTACGAAATACAGCACATTTTCTCTCCAGCTCGCTACTTGGAAAAATGAGAGCGAAAATTGTCGTTTTTCCGAGGTTTTAAGTAATATCTCTGATTTTAGCTACTTTTATCTTTGGAAAAAAGAAAACGTCGACCTTCTCCAGGACCCAGAAAAGAATTGTAGAAAATTTGGTGACGATAGCTATAGTAGTAACTGACTAAGACTATGTAAGGACACTCTCCAAGCAGAAGCACAACATTAAGCCTCATTACACAAAGTTCCATTAGTTGTATAACTACCTCCTTCAATAGTACCTGCATACATGTTGTCTTTTTTTTGTATGTGTGTGTTCAATTATAATTGCATTCATATACACTCTGCATCTATGTATGACCCATGTTTCGTTTTGCTGTTCATTGTTATAACAGAATTCAGTCTTGGCATCAGTTGTATTATAATTATTACCTTGTTCAATTCTGTTATCATAATTGCTTCATGCAATAGAGTAAGTGATATTAGTAACACCTTCAATGCATTGTGTAATAGCGCTTTGTGAAGTTAGCCTGAAAGTGGTATAATATATGATAAGTATCCTAAATGTTAAGTCATATATCTGTAATGCAGTCTCATGTATCTTAGATTGTAATACTGTAACTATGCTTGTTAAGTCCTAAACATACAACCAGTAATCTCTATCTGAACACAGGACCATCAGTGATCTCACTTAGTCGGTGATTAGCACACTACTGTGAGGACTTCAGCATCGCTGTAAATAGCGTCGTGAACTTCCTTTTTCATCATGTGTTGTAGAGTCTGTTCTGCTGGCCCTCCTGCGGAGGGGGCACAGCAGCATTAGATCGAAGGAAAATTTTATAGATGTAGGGTTAGCAGTCCTCTTCTGCAGCGTAAAAGTAAAAAAAAACAAGTAGTAACTGAGTTATTAGAGGACAACCAAACACACAGACTTTCTTCTTTATATATATATATATAGATTATATTATACCATATTACATCATATTGTATATCATATGATGCATCATAATGCATACCTATTACGTATCACATTGTACATATTGATGAAAACATATATAGTTAGAAGAAAGTATTTATTAAATTTTTATTATATCATATTGTATATCAAATTATATATCATAATTTGCATCTGTAATGTATCATATTGTACATAATGATGAAAACATATATATTTAGAAAAAAGTATTTATTGAATATTTATTACTTTTGCTAAGTTATATACGATACAGTGCAGATATACGTTTTGGATTTCTGCGTAGGTGCTCGTTTTATGAAAGTTAAAAAATATTCGCATGTAGATTTAACCTATTCAAGGCTGTTCAAGGCTGCTAAAAAATACTGAAATCAAAATATGATATCGATTTACTGATGTCCCTATTCTATTAAAATTATGAATTAATTACAGATACAAGCTGTGCATAATGCAAATAATACATAAGTATAGAAACAAACAGAAAATAAAACAAAAGAGAAATGTATTTTATACATTTTTCATTTGTGATAATATATAAATGGTGCGAAAGAAAGCTAAGAAATATGATGTATAAAATGTTTACTATCTTTTTAAAGACAATCATTTAGATTCCTTCGAAACTGCTGAAATATTCATTGTAATAAAATTCCTTGTGACATTCTGGTCATTTCCGTGCTTATAACACGCGTTTTGTTGATGGTAGAAAAAGTTTAATTTTGACATAGCTAAATAAAAGTTTTAAGTTCTTTTATTACGACTGAACGTACTTCAGTAAAAGAATGAACTGCTTTATCCTTTGTGTCTTTAAAGAACTCTGGTATATTTTGAACGTCTCTTATTTTAAGAACTCATATTTGTTACTATCTCATTTCAAATCATATACAAATTGAATTTCCGAAGCAATAAGGTTATCGAAACTGCATGCGATTTTTCAACAGTCAGAAGGGAGTAATTTAGCTAAACGTGACCTCGAGTTTCATTTTTCCAAGCTGTAATCAATTTAGGCTCCACGTATTTCTGCTAACTTGCCCATTACTCCATTTTTCTCCACCATTATCTACATACTGTCTGTGGTAGGAAATATCTTCAGAGATGATAAATAATCACTCTGTCAGACATGTTTATTATCTCCATTCGCTTCATTCTCTTCCATTTATTGTGTAGGCTATAGGAATGAATTTTTCAATACTCTATAGTTTTCTATTTCTTTCTGATGCAACGTAAGCAGTTACTAATTAAAGAAAAGCTATTTTGAAGGCAAAGTTTTCTGTAATATTATTGGTGTTACAAACATTTGTACAGCTGTAAATTTCCCCAGATTTTGTCATCATTAGATTAAATTACGCTGCCAAAGCTAACATCCATTCATGAGACGTTAGATCTCACGTTTATGTTTCGAATTACGTGGTAAATCGCCAGTTGTCAAATGCGTTGTTTTTCGATATTCCGTAACATTAATTATTTTTCAGATTAAAAGGAGTACCTTAGTTAGCTATTTGGGGAATTTCAATTTAAGATATACACTTTCTAATTCACCCCTGCTCAAAAAATAAGCAACCAAGCCAAAACATGGAAAAAAATAAAAACTATTTAATGGATTTGCGGGAAATCTACCCAAAAGTTAGGTATGGCTTCTTTAGACCACATAGCAAACGATAAAGCAAAGACACACAAAAACACATGGTTTACGACCATCACATCGCGAAAACCAAATGATCGAAAGAATGCTAATCATCATGCTAAGAACGGGTCATTCCTCTGAATGGAATTAATGCTTGACAACGGCGAGGCAAGCTGGCAGATGTGTCGTTGATGGCTTATTGTACCAATAGAGCTCATTCCTGTAATACTGCATATCGGAGCTCGAAGGGGATGCCTAACGACACACTACAACCTAGTAACAGTCGTACCACGTATGCTCTATATGGGATTCAGATCCGGTGATCTACCAGGCCACAGCAGATGTGGAATGGTTTCACTCTACAACTACCTCCGCACCTATTGTGCTCTATGCCGTCGAGCGTTACTGTCCATAAATATCGCCTCGGTACCGACTGCAGCGATAAAATAACGCAAAAGAGGATGTAGAATTTCGTAGTGATATTGGACGACAACGACGTCATCATCACGTAGAGGTCAGTACGGCCATTCGTTGCTATCCAAGCCCATACAAATACGCCTTCTTTGTAATGGTCTTTTTTCGACGATGTCTAGCGCCCAGTAGCTTGTTTGTAGCTTCGCCATATCACGACTTTTCGGGAATCGTTTTGGATGTTAACTCGATACCTCACCGTACCCAAATGCGATTTTCATGAACCAATTAAACCACGCTCTGACATGTGATGGGGAGAAAGAAACACAAACCACAGGCGGTTGGGCATACAGTCCACCTTCATACAGTCGATGCAACACATTTTGGCGGAATATGGGCCGCCCTGTAGCAGGGGAGCGATACGTCGCCAGCTGTCGTGCTGTAAGTGATCTATGGCGTCTTGCACTTAGCAAGAGTAAGCGATCGTGTGCTGTTATAATAATCCTCCGCCGTCCAGATCCACGTCTGATTCCACAGCTTATTCACGGATATTGAGTATTTCTGGCAAAAAGCAAGTTTTTTTTTGCACGAAAAGGCTAGATTGTTGCCATTAGTATACTCTGATATCTCTTTTCATTCAACTGTGCTCTGTGTCAAAGAGATTTTGAGAAAAAAAATACATTTGCATGGAAGAATCAAGAAAAAGGGATGAGGAGAGAGGAAGGTCTTGTGGATATTCTGATTGCCGGGAGGTGAAGCTGGGGTCCTTCTTGACTGTAGCCGGTGTTATTGTATGGAAAAGCATCTTCATTGTATTAGTATTTATAGCCATCCTGATTATCTTCTTTGTGATTTGACTGATCTTATGAACAGAGCATACCTGCATCGATCTGGGGTACTTTGAAGTGCTTTCAAAGTGCTTTTCACTGAAGAACTTGAAAATTTAGGAAGCAATGACTTCGGTCGTCAGATAACCGTAGATATTCACATCTATTATTCTTCATATTTTTAATTTTGTAACTGCCCTTGCTATGAAAATTAAAGAAAATCACTTTCCAGACTAAAGACCTGGATTGATCATTATTTAACTAACGAACTGAAAGGTTTCGCGTCCATCCAGGACGGCAGCGAGGTTTAACATGGCCTCCTAGACAAACATAACTTTTTTCCAAACGCATTTAAATCAGTGGATGCGAGCAGTCTCAAACGCAAGGAAGCTGGTCGCACAAAATGGTGAAAATGGCAGTTAGCATTTACTTGTATTTAACATTTTCGCAGGTGCTTTACATAATCTAGTCTGAGCGAACACACGTATCACGTTAGAACAGGCTAGTTACTCAATTCAGCCATCCACTGAATTTAAAATAAATGTCACAAACTAATGAAAAATTTATTTATATAATTTATGCTTTACAGAGCGTGTATTTTTGTATATGCAAGAACTGGTAAAGCGTTACTAAAATTTATATTCTCAAAATGATTATTAGAAATGAGACGTAGCAAAGGTAAAAGATCTTAGCATTAAGAAAAGGAAAAGTTGGCAATTGAAGTGAATTACTAAAAGCAGCATTTTACTAGATTTTTTTAAGTAAGAAAAGTTTTTTCCAAGTAAGTATTTTTTAAAAATACTTACTTGGAAAGTAAAACTTTCCAAAATTATTTGCGTACGAATGGTTTTTAGAGTTTTATAAGACATGCCATTATGTTCGTTATGACAGTTATTGCTAGGCCAGTAAAACATATATGTCTTTTGTTTTCAAAGTTTCGGTTTGAGGAAACAAATGTCAAAAACATAGGGAGGATTAAAGCTCAGTTCAAGAACATAAAAGGTGAAAGAAAGTGCCTCATCCATAAATCACGTTTTGTTGGTCGAGCTATTTATTAAAATCAATGATGATGTCTTTCCATGGTTTGTTTTTTCCTCCTTTTCCTATAAAATTCTCTACCAACTAACGTCATTTAAATGACAGATGAGGAAAACTGGAAGTCAAGAAAAAAGTTCTCCATGGCGGAAGGGAGTCGAGAAGTTCTTTTTTATTATTATTTTGAGCATTAAAAATGAATTTTTGATGTTGTCAATGGTAACCGCCCATTTTAGATCCATCAGTTATGATTTACAGCTATGTCGATATCGGGTGTGCTTTTGGGTAAAATCATGGGTCACAAAATTTTTTTCGCTATTTTGTGTAGTTTATATATATATATATATCTCGTCTGCAAAATGCGGCTGAATTGATCAATGAGTTTTGATATAGTGATTGCTACTATCGATGATATCGATTCTTTTTGTTGTATTGTCGATAGGCAACGTGATAAAGTTAGTTCGTAATTTTCAATGAGAGCGTATATTTCTCTCAAAGAAATCACGAGAATAATTTCGTAAGCAGAAATATTCCTAAATGAATTGTGTTCTTTAATCATTCCTTAAGACCATATTTAATTTAAAAGCTAAAATGTTATATTTGTAGATGACGAATTTGCATGTAATTTAACCTATTCTTAAAGTCCTGCCTTTTAACATGCATCGTGCCTTATGTGTAAAATGTAACGTGTACTTTATATCTACATTTATGTTACGGAAAATATAAGAAAAGAATAATAACAGAGCATAAGTAAGTACATAGGAAAAGGACAAACATATGGTTTCGGTGTTTACCCTTTCACGCTGTGTCTTACTTGCAATTAGACATATTTCACAATTTGTTGAACATCAAGGCTTGGGTTTTGCTTTCAATGCTTCCTTCAGGTTTAGTATTACATAAGAAAAAGTTTGTAATAAAACACGAAACTACATCTCATTTTCAAGAAATTAAAAAATTCCATAATAGGAATACATTCATGCATAAAAGCTATCTCTATCTGCGGAATTAAAGGATAATTACTACTCGCATTGAGTAATCAGGGTTTGAAGGATTGGAAATCATGTACACATTTCATATTTTACGAAATTCGGAGATATGAAATAATTGCATTTTCTACCAGATGCTCTGTATTAGAAGTCTATAATCATATGTATAATCCCAAAAATTAGTCAAAATTATTTTTTAAAGAATTACGATATGTATGTTCAAATAATAAAACACGAAATTTGTATTTATTTATTATTAAAAATAATTAATTTTATTTTGAATTTTTCGGTAGGTAATAAAACTTCAGAAAAAGAAATTCTACGCCTGATAATGGAGAATTAACAACGTAAAGTAGATTGGCCGAGATTAAAGGCAGATTTGTTTAAAAAAACTTTTTATATGTACTGGAATCGAACATAATATAAAAGATTTTTCAACAGAAATTTGTTTAGTTATTTGTTAATAGAAGTAGACTTATATTCTTTAAGCTTTCTTTGAAAGAGATTAAATCCTTAATGTTCTTGATTTAGAGAGATTCGATGAATAAAGAAGTTCGATAAATAAATAGTAAAACTAATTCAAGTAATGAAAGCCGAAAACTTTAGATCTGGTAATTCGATTAAAATTCACGCAACTGTGATAATCTAGTACCACAACAAACTTGCTTCTCTAATCAGGAATCTGAATTTTGAGAAAACAATTATTATAAGAAGAAATAATAATGAGTAATGTAGAACTTAGCATGGCATAAAACCAAATTTTTTTAATGAAGTGCTCAATACAGTACTACTCCTCCATCCGAGTTTATCAGAAATGTATATTTTTTAAAGCTATATTTATTCATCAACGGACCTAAAATGTTTAATTCCTTTTTACATTTTTATCATTGTTGATTTTTCAGTTGAAAAATCTTCCGGATCAGAAGGAAAATCTTCCCGAAGCATTGCAAAATCAGAATAGCTGACTTTTTCACAATCTTCAAATTTAAGATTTCAGGAAGATTAAATTAAGCGTAATGTTGATTTTTGAAAGCTACGTGCCTAGATTTCTGAGCTAGAGATATTCTGAAAGTTACTGATTTAGCTTAGATATATAATTTAAATTACTGAAAGATAAAACTGAAACCTTCTGTAAGGTCCACTATCATAATAAGAAGGGTTAACTACGGCGCTAGAAGTCTCTGAATTCTTCTAAAGCATTATCATTTTATGAAAAGTAATTTAGTTTCGCATGCAAATTTTAAACTGAGAAAAATAGATGAAAAACCTTATTATACAGTTGAATAAGTTTCCAATGATTTGTCTTTTTTGCGTGTTAAACAATGTATCAGGAGTATTTAAATGCATAATGTTGTAATGAGCTTTTGATTAAAATCATATTAGGCTTAATTTCATTGTTTTCTAACTACAATATACTTTTTGTTCGTTACGTCGTCAAATGCTTTTAACCTTTAATGCCAGTAAATCTGCTATAATTTTTTAACTTATCATTTATATAAAGCCAGTTATTTATATATATTTCTCTTTTTGGGGGGGAATTTTCTAGAAATAACTTGTACTTTTCATTATTTTATTCATATGGCAGCTAGAAAAAATTTTGATTCTTTTGGAACTGTTTATGACATTCCGAAGATTATGTACGCATAGCTTAATGAAGTTAAACATATGATAATAATAAGCATACATGTGTAAAATGTATGTTCAGATTTACTACAATAATTCGAACTACAAAGCAAATATTCTTTGATATAGAATAATGTAATAAATATGCTCTGATGAACAGAATTCGGAAAAAAGTATATATATACACTCACGTTTGTGAAAATTGCAACACCAAGAAGGAATCGTCATAATTGAATGCAATTTAATACACAGTTGAGTGGTAGTGGTACAAATAAATGATTAAATGTTCAAAGCAAACAAACAAGAACAAGAGATCAGAATCAGTATTTTGTGTGGCCACCACGCGCCGCAATAAGTGCTGCTACACGACGTGGCATGGAGTCAAACAAAGTTTGAATGTCTGACTGAGGAAGAGCATTCCATATCGTTTGTACGCGTACCCAAAGTTCGTCTGCAGACGCAACAGGACGAGGATCACGAGCAAGACGCCGACCAATGACATCCCACACATGTTCAATTGGCGACATATCCGGGGAACACGCAGGCCAAGGAAGAAGCTGTACCTGCTGCGCTGCAAAGAAGGATTTAACAATCCGAGCAGTATGAGGGCGGGCATTGTCCTGTTGAAATACAGCGCCTGGCAAGCTTTGAAGGAAGGGAACAGCTTCGGGCTGTAGAACTTCACGGATATACCGGTTGCTGTTCAGATTGCCCACAATTCGTAGCAATTGAGATCGTCTATGATATGCTATGGCGCCCCAGACCATAACTCCGGGTGTTCGTCCACTGTGGCGTTCGATAATGCACTCCGGAAGGTGGCGTTCACCGGCATAGCGTCTGACACGAATGCGGCCATCATGGTACCACAAATTAAAGCGGGATTCGTCAGAAAACACGACATGCTGCCAATCAGCACGCCAGTCTCTATGCTGATTGGCCCATTGTAGCCGCAGGCGGCGATGGTCGTGCGTTAGGGGGATCCTGTATAAAGGAGTCCGTGCGCGCAGTCCACACTGCAGCAGACGTCTACGAATTGATGAAGCACACAATGAAACACCTGTAGCTATTGACCACAGTGCTGCCAATTGTCTAGAGGAAGCTGTACGGTCCGTCCGCGCCATGCGGACCAGGTGTCTATCATCGCGAGCTGACGTCACATTTCGAGCTGACGCCACATTAATCATTTGCATATCATGCGCTACTTTGCATTTCCTGAAAATTTCAGCTCACTCGCGTAAGTCCTTCATGGTGTTGCAATTTTCACAAACGTGAGTGTATATATACACGTGTGTGTGTGTGTGCGTGTGCGTGCGTGCGTGCGTGCGTGCGTGCGCGCGCGCGCTATTTTTTTGTAATATAAACAAATACACATTTCAACCAGTTCCTGATTTACAGATAATACTGAGAACAACTTCCTTGAGAACTATTAATCCACATCCAGTTATAGCCATCCATGTTATTAATTAACAGAAAACTGTTATTAACCATTTTCCTCCATTTTTAAATAGTTTAATATGGATAAAAGTTAATTTGATGAAATAAATTAAATAAGTATTCAAAATAAACGAACGCATTTCGAAATAAAAAAAACAATATTTCTGTGCACATTACTCTACCATTTCGATGGGGCTAATATAAAAATGATTATAAAAAGCTGTACACTTGATGTGATGTTTTACAGTTGAGAGCCAGAGCTGAAGGTATATGATAAAAATGTCCATCTTTCCCATATAAACAAATTAATCTTTTGTTTAAAATACAACCAGTTTAAACCGTCCCCAGTTAATCTGGATTTCACAGTGATTCATAATATCCAGAATTTTAAAAATAGTACGAAAAAAAGGTAAATTAATTTGTAGATATATTACACATTCCAGAAAAATTAAAATAGTTTTAAGCTTTATGTAAATACTAAATGTTTATTAGAATTATACGATTTTATAAGACTCCTACCCGGGTTTATATGATAAAATTAGCTAAGAGATACTGGATATAGGTAAATGAAAAAGCGATTTTAAAATCCTATACATACAGATAATTTTTGTTTCCCTTGCTTTTGCCTTTTAATATGAAGTTAAAAAATATAATAACTTAATTTTTTTAACAAAATGTAATATAGTTTTTAGTTATTCTATGAAATTCATTATTTTACATTTAGTTTTATAATTTCTGCCAATATTATGGTTCTTTAATAACAGCAGTGACAAAATATCGGTACTTGCTTAAAGGAACAACTTAGTGCATTAAAACGAGGAATTTTCTACACTTCTTGGGAAAATTAATAACTCCACGTCTTTCAACAGCACTTAATAATATCAAAATACTAAAATGATGGAGGGCGGGGGGAAAATTCTCTGTAGGAAATTTAATTTACGCGTTTAAACTTTTTCCTTTGGATATTTTGAGAAAATGTCAGATCGTATTATTTTTCAGAATTTTAATAGGGGTAAAAAATGCCTTAATAAGTTGGAAGTAAAGTAGCCTGATTAAACAGTTCTCTGGATACTTCAACTTTAATGAAATTCCATTAAACTTAAACGAGACTGTCAGTTTTATTTCTGCGTAGAAAATAATAAAAATAATTCAGCACTTTTAGAAAAATTGATTAATTGCCGAGACGTACTTTCTAAACGAAAATAACACGTAGACAAAGGACCAAATTTCAGGCAGCTTAAAGGGTATTAGTTTTATAAAGCTGTTTAGAATGGTTTCTTAAAAACGGAGAGAAATTGAGCAGCGGGAATTCAATTGAATTCATTAAAATAGAGTTTTTCCCTCACTTCTTTCTACTCCAGTACTTAATCCTTTTAACCTCTAAGGCTGATTATCTTATCTCTGTTGTTCACTCAAATGCGTTTAAAATGTGTGGTTAAATTGGTAAGAGTATTATAAATACATTTTAGAAGTGTAAAATTCCCCCCCCCCCAAAAAAAAAGAATACAGATTCTGAAGAAGAG
>KK114587.1:0-11104 GCA_000611955.2 Stegodyphus mimosarum | reverse complement strand
TCCCCCCCCCCCAAAAAAAAAGAATACAGATGCTTTAGAAGAAGGATTACATGCTAAAAATTGTTTTGTATATTTAAGGATGATTCTAAACAAAGTTTTATATACTGTTATATAAAAATAATTATAAAAATATCTAATGAAGGAGAGAGAGAAGAAATGCAAAGAATTAGAAATGAAGAGGAAAATTGATTATAATAGGAAAAATATGATCCCGAATCCTGGAAACTAAGACATTGTAGAGTCATAAGGATTATTTTGAAGCAGAAGACATGAAAAATGAGCCATGCCCTCGACGGCACTTGAACCAGAGACCTCTCGTATGCGCGCTTAGTGTGGTGACCATTACACCACGAACGCATGCTAAGAAAGCGGGAGAAATGCCTTATATACTCCCTCTTCTAAAGGACGACTGGGGATTAGGGGACCCAATCGCCGAATCCTGGTAGTGGAGAATCATCACCCACGCTTTTTTTTTAATTCGGGCGCAACTGTAGAGTCATTAGAATTATTTTGAGAGAGGGGACGTGAAAAATGAACAATGCCCTCACCGGGACTTGAACCACGGACCTCTCGAATATGCGCCGAGTGTGCTGACCACTACACCACGAAGGCATGCTAAGACGGCTGGAGAAATACCTTAAAAAGTAACTCAAGCTGCCTTATAAACGTTATAGAGACTGCGCTAAGAACCGCTTTCAGTTACTTCTGTTTTAAATTTACTGAGCAGGCATTCTTTTCTTGTTTTAGTATTTTTAATATTCTAAACTTTGCTAGATAGGATGGGCTTGCCGCTGTTTTCCGCTTTATTTCAAGCTTAAAGTGTTCTTTCATTGTAATAACTGAAAGGTAGTGCATGGTTTTGATTTAATGTTAAATATTCTAATAGTCTGACCCAGAGAAGTAAAATTCTTTGGCATGTTCATTTCAGAACCTTACCGACAACTTGCATCTAGAAGCATCCCTTGCAGAAAGCGTGAGTATGTTTTTTTTGGACGAGAGGATGGTTATGGTGCAGCACATAATGGTATTCTCTAAAGAGAGGGATGCCGGACTTTTAAGGGAAATTGACTCTATCCACTTTGCAACTGATTTTGCGGGGAAAATCCACACACACACACACACACACAAAAAAAAAAAAATAAATAAAAAAATCCATGCAGCTGGCCCGTTCGTTGAGATTCGAACCCCGTACCGAACTATCAAGGTTTAGCGAATTTTCTGCTTTACCGCTGGTGGGTACAGGGCATGGTTTGGCATTTCGTAATTGATCTCAAACTCCAGAATAGACGCATAAAGTTGTGCGCATGCCTTTGATATTTGTAGTCATAGATTGGTAAACGTAATTTATGCCTGATATTTAAGGTATTCTGTCGTCAACGAGTTCCAAGTTATGCGCCTTCTGAATTTGATGTAGATATGCTGGCGAATTTGTGCCGCATTGTGTGGCCATCGTATCACCTGTCTTAAAAAACGTGATAGTTGCAATATTTTTTTTGAGTGTATGTGTTATCTTGCATTTTTGGGCAATTATTACTAAGAGTTATCTTGCTGTGATACAGCGAACAAGATCTTATGGAAAACGCTTATCAGTGTACTTTGGGGTTTTGAATGTCTAACTAATTTACGTATTGCAGAAGATGAGACTAACTTGTTGTTGATGCGTGTTATCTCACCTGTCTGACAGAAACATTAAAGAAATTCGACGAATTTTATCGTGGAGATTAGCGCAGAATTACGTCTGTCATTGACACGGACGTTGGGCACTTTGTTGGGGAGAGGACGATATTGCCTAGCCCCATTCAAGTTTTGAAGGAGAAACTTCCAGGATACATGTCCTAAGGTCTTCCATCCCTCTTCCCTTACCACAAAGCCACTGAACAAGGCTTTCGACTCACCATGTGTCGTGTATTTTAAGTGCGTACTTGCTGCAAAATTCTATTCAACTCTAATATCCAAGCCGTCTCTGAGATTCGAACCAGAGCCGAACGACACGAAAGCTAGCAACGCTAATCATGTCTACTTTTATGACACCTCCATCATTAGCATTTGCACCCCAGCATGAGAATTAAAAGTCATTTGCGTAATCATAACCCATATTTATTATTCCAAAACGCTGCAGGTTAGCAGTTCAATATGCTCATGGTCTGTATCATGCTGTTGAAGCATTTACTACTTTGAATGACACATTCCAGGAATACAGCTTATCACTCAATTATATCTTAAGTTCACGGATACATTATGTCTTCCAGTCTATGGCAGCAAACATTGCGAGCGTGTGCGCTCCGTTTATGCGCCCCGTTCTGACAAATAGCAGCGCTTACGAAATGCCACACTTACACTTTTCTTTTTCCTCACTTGCTTGTGGACGTTTTGTGGTTGTTGTCATCGGGAAGCCTGACCACTTTCCTTGTTAGTAATTCACTGCAAGAAATATGACATTTAATTTATCATTCACTCGCTCTCGTACTTTGATAAAAAGTACTAATAAAATATCTACCATATCTTTCAAATTTTACGAAACTGATACAGGCTAAAAAACAGACCACTTTAAAAAATACGAACGCTTTTCTCAATATATATATTGAGAAAATATATATATATATTACTTTTTAAGAATGTATCTAGCAAATTAAAATATATTTAATTTGGCAAGTATCCAACTAATACATTTTTCTAGATTTTGCAACTTTTGATAATAGTTAAAAAATAATTCTAATGTCATGATTTTACATAATGGGTACATTTTTTTTATTTCTTTAAAATTTTGAATAGACAGTTTCCCCAGGTGTCAACTGTAACTAAAGTTTTCAAAGTGCAGGATTTTTTAAAAAACGTTTTTTTTCTCCAAACACGCAATTCATGAATTCTTCCGATTCTGTTTTATAAGTTTTGATTATGGCATGGTTTTGACGGCAAGATAGCTATATAAAATAATCTAGTTTCGTCTGTATTGGGTTAATTATTAGATTACTGAAAAGCGCTCTAGGGCTAGCTGACTGTGGGGTGAGATGCCTTCGTAGATAATTTTCTACGAGAAATTAGCTCAGATTCTTGTTACACATGGAGAAAAACACGAAAATCCCATTCCGTTTTCCAGGATTGTATTCTGGGTCGAATTACCATTGTTCAGTGATCTTATCTGCTTGGTCACTGAGGGGAAGTTTTGGCTTCAAAAAATCGCTTACGAACGTTAAATGTTATTCATTTAAATTTGTGAAATTGTTTATCAGATGTCTTGCAGATTGTTCGTAGTTTCAGAAAAAATGACAAACAAAATAATTTGGGTTTTCGTATATTTTGCTTATACCTGACATTTGTCCTTAACTTGTGGTTTTCCTGCATTTAACCTTGCTTAAATTCTAAAGTTAAAATTCCGTGTCACATTTTGAAATGGACCATACTACATGTCGAACATAAAATATACACTCCAGCTCCGTCGATGTAGTAAAACTTGTTTGAAAGTTATTTTCTTTCTTACTTTCTATCTCGGGTTTTATTCCAAGTTCTAAAACATTTCATTTCTTCCTTTCTTGCAAGTTTTGGTCTCTATCGCGGCATGGAATTGGGTATATTGTTACCGAACTTCCTTCTTTTGTATTCTTCCTTCTTTTAACAACGTAATTTTGTCATTTTACGCTATTTCTTTAAGGACCGAACTTTTCCCATGATTTCATTTTCCTTCATCTGATCTTGTTTGTATCGAAAGATGCTGTTTTTCTCTGTTATTGGATTGTAAATTCTTGTTTTTATCTGTCCTTATTTTGCAGTATATTTTCGTGTACTAGCTATAGTGAGCTTATTACTTGTTTTCCTTTGTATGTTTATTATAGTAAACATACAATGAAAGGTTTAGAAGAACACAGAGGAAGAAGTGGATATAAAATTTACTTTTTTTTTCTTATTTCAAAACAACATGGTGTATGCGTATCTATAATTCAGAAGTAAGCCAAAAACATATAGGAAAGGAAAAATAATAATTGTCGAAATATGTTTCTTAAAACCCGAAGGATGAGTAACAGAATGGCAGGTGTTCCCCAGTTTATGAAAATTTCTTTTGCTAAATTTACTATTTACAAAAATAATTACAAATTTTATGTCTTTTGGTTTACGAAAGACATTCGTTGAAGATTTTCGCGTTGTTAAATTGACTACAATATAACTCATGAGGCTTCTGTGTGTAACAGTAGGACTTCCATTGTGGATGAAGTTTTTAAGAAAGCTGATTCATGTTCATGTTATGTTATGTGCTCAAAACCACGAAAACTCCAGCGCAGCCAGTTCGTTTCGCCGGGATTCGAATCCAAGTTGAACTGCAAATATTCGGTAGTCGCTTGGCCATATCGGACAGTTGCATATTTTGTTCGCTTTATTTAATTATGGCAAAGCAATAGAGAATTATCTGCTTAAGGGGAGGGATGGCTTCGTGGAGGACTTTCGAAGAGAAATTGCCTCGTATACACGTTACACATGAGGAAAACCACGAAAGCGTCTATGCAGCCAGCCCGTTCACCGGCACTTGAACTCCGATTTGAACTACCAGAGTTGAGCGACTTTTAGCTCTTGGCCACTGGCGTATCCGAGCAATTGCAAGGAGTTAAAAACTAAAAGCAGCAATATTATTCAGCTTTTTGCTTTATGCAATGTCTAAGCAAAAGTGTGACTCTAATTGTGAAATAACGCCCACTTTCTGAAATGTTTTCTACAATGTTTCGATTGCCAACGAAGAAATATACGACAGTTTAAAATACATAAAGCTAGGTAGGTGGTCAAGAATAGCATCTTGTTTTAATATCAACTTTGAATAGCATCTTGTTTTAATAGCAACTTTGAATAGCATCTTGTTTATTCAAAGAACTCTGATTTTTCGACTTCAGAGCTGGCAGGCAAAGAGACTGTTGAAAACATGAGATGAGGAATTTAAATTAAAGCCTCTGTCTCCCACGCTTTACTAACTCATACTTACTATTTTTCAGCAGCTTAATTTATGTACCATCGTCAGTGCATCATCTCTAAGTCGCCTCTAATGCGTTTGATTATCTATCCAAAGTTTAAAGAAGACAAATCGTGCAAATCGTGAAACATGTTTTTTATGCGTGTTGCACGATTTGTCATTTTTATTTCTCTTGAATCCTATTAATCATATCTTAATTTATTTAATATCATTTTAAATCTTATGTGTGTATCTGGTTTACTTTTGGCGGCTAACCAGTGGCCGAATGCAAAGATCCCTGAGCACTGGTAGCTCGTCTTATGCTCAAATCGCAATAATTGGACTGACCGCATGGGGATTTCCATGGTTTTCTGTATGTGTAATGCGAATACGAGTGAATTTTTCGTTAGAGGTGTTTCACGAAGGCATCCATTCCGTTAGGTATATAGCCATCATATGCTTCACTGTGGTTCAAATAGCTTAACCTAAGCTGTTTATTTCTGCGCTCTCGGAATTCTCGAAAATTACATTTAATTAGGTTAGGCTATTCACTTATGGCAAAGCACACAAGGGCTATCTGCCTAAAGGGAGGGATGCCTTCGTGGAGGACTTTCTAAGGGAAACGGGCTCGTATACACGTTACACATGGGGAAAACCACGAAAACGCCCATGCAGTCAGCCCGTTCGCGGGGTTCGAACCTCGGACCGAACTACCAGTGTTCAGCGTCTTCACCGCTCGGCCGCTGGTGGGCTACATTTAATTAGAAGAAAATTAATGATATTACTCGTTTGCTCTATGCTGGCTTACTGAATGTTCTACCGGAAAATTCCACTGCTGAAACACGAAAAATACCTATAATATTTTTTTAAAAAATTAAATAAATTGGAAAGCAAAACTCGTAGCTCTAGTTTCTTTAATTATGGCAAAGGACGCAAGTGCTATCTGCCTAAGGGAAGGGATGCCTTCGTGGAGGACTTTCTAAGGATAATGGTTCGTATACATGTTACACATGGGGAAAGTCAGGAAAACGCCCATGCAGGCAGCCCGTTCTCCAGGTCTCGATCTCTGGATCGGACTACCCGTGTTTAGCGTCGGCCGCTAGCGGTCTCCAAGCAAAATTCTTAGCAATGAAAGATAATTAATAGAGTTTACAGTGATAAAATCTAAGCTCAGTGCCAGGAAATGCAATGCCTCTGTTAAAATGAATTGAATAACCGTTCTGTAACAAAACAAAACGCACCAACAGGAAAATTTAAACATTTTCGAAATGCGTGAAAGACTGTAGAAAATTATATATTTGAAAGATTGTAGAAAATTATATATTTGAAAGATTGTAGAAAAAACGTAGAAAGGATTGTAGAAAATTCTTAAAACATCTTCTTGTAACACTGAAGTAGTTACAAATACTGTACCTTTTACGGAGAATTTTGAATTGCGAAATTCATAATAAAAGAAAGGAACCATCGTATCAGATGGAAAATCAAAGAACCAGTTCGAAATGACTATATAGAACTATCACTCCTACTAATATAACAGAAAGGCTACTGTTATACTAAAGCAGTGTAATTTATCACGAAAACCTTAAGGGTTCTCAAATGAAGATAAGTTGACGCAATTACATCCTGGACTATCTTTTTCAGACTTCACTTCTCCTATACATAGTGCAGCGCGTCACTTATAAGTGATGAGCATTTTAGATAGATTTATTCAGCGATAATGCCTGACGTTACTAGAGTATTTCGACTTTTAACGCTCCTCGTTTCATTTGCTGAAATCGTCCTTTATTTAACTTGCTATTTTTATAGCTTCATTTTTTTGTATGTGTGATAAGTTCTGTCATTGTACTCAAAATATTTTAGCTACTTTACTGTAAAACTGTAAAGAAATAATTTTCATTTATAATTTTTTTTTTTTTTTAAATTTCTGATCTGTGCAGCAAAACATATCTAAATATAAAAGTTAAAATTTTACTTGCCATAAAGTTTGTATGAAATTCTTTTCAGTAACAGTGCAACTGAAATGATGATAAAAGATGTTTAAAAAAGATTTTAAAATATATAAGATTATAATTTTTATAGTCAATGTAAAATGCAGAGCTTGTTTTTTATGCTTTTAAAGTTCGAAGTTTTGCATGCCTTCTCAAACTCTTTATATTAAGACAGAAGTTTAATTTAAATAAAGTAAAGATTAAAGTAAGATTAAGTCAGAAGTAAAGATTAATTTATTTCATCAAACAGATGCAGATTTATTTTGCCGTAAACTCGTATTTGAAATTACTGAACGATCTCTGTATTGTATTTTGTACATGGAAAAAGAAAAAAATAGGGAGAGTGGCGCCATCTGTGGGAATATTTATAATCACTTTCTGAGCAGAAATTTGTTTTTGGAAGATAAAAAAAAATTTTTCAGTTTCTTTAATACGTAATCGCCAGCTGCTAAATTAAAAAAAAAAGAGAGATGAATTTATTCAGTAAAATTAAAAACATTTGCTAATAAAATGAATATTATTGAAATGAAACGTTTTTTAATTGTGACCTAAGGTTGATAGGATTTCTTTTCGGTTGCCTTTATTTTTATTTGATATTGAATGTAGTTCTTTTTTTTTTCATGTTGGAATTTTTAAAGGAGATAAATGTTTAATGAATCGAATTCTTCTGAAGTAAATGAAGCTTTATAACAATAGCCTAAAAAACTGCGCTTCGGTTATCTAAAATGGAATGTATTTCGTCTAAAAAATGGTTAGAATCGCCAGTAACGGAACATTTTCGCTTAGTTCCTACTACTGGCTTCAAGCTTACAGATGATGTGGCGCCATCTACAGTTCATTGATGGAATAGCCTGAGTTGAAGCTTAGAAATACCTGTGTTATCTTCTTCTCTTTCATTGTATTTTTTAAAAATCTAACTTCAGTATCCTTAGCAAAGAACGAAATTGTAAAGTTGCATCATTTTCGGTTTGGCATAATGAACATTATTAATCGCATTCGATTTTAAAAATTTATTTCATTATTTATTTGTATTTTTTTTTTTTATTATTTTATTTTTACTAGCAGTAAAAAGCATTCAGTCTTGTGAGAAGTCTTGGTTTGTGTACGAATATTGCATTAAATTCAGATTAGAAGCTAACTGTCAAAAGTTATCATTGTGACAAAGTAATTATCAAAATTTTCTTTGCTTCATTCCTATACATATATAAAGTTATGCTTTTAAAGATATTCTGTAGTGTAATATGTATTATTGTTGCCAACATTATTCTTATTATTTTTTAATTTATTAAAGCTGTATTAATTGAATTGATTGAAGCTGTATGATTTTTCATTTGTCTAATATATCTCACATATTGCAAATTGTGGAATAAATGCAATTATATGTTTTCAGAGTATTTGCTGAGATTTAATACTGCTGTTAGAAGCAGTCGCATTAAAATGTAAATCAACCAACTGGAAATTTTAGTTTTTATAATTCTTGTATTCATTGGCTGGTGTGCCGTGGTTTTAATCGAAGGGGCAAGATATAAGGAAAAATTAAGCTTAAAACAACCGCGCACGGATAGCAGTGGTTGGTCATCTTAAAAGTGAAATTCAGTATAAAAGTTTATTTACATTTGCGGAAACACTGGTCGCTTTCAGAGGTGGTCATCATAAGGAGGCGCTTGCCACGACAGGGTTTATGGTATTTTGAAGACTAATGAGTGCAATAATCGTTAAAATGCACTGATGAATTTATGAATATTGGATAAGGCGGATAAAGTCATATAATTGGATAATATTGAATAAAGTCAAAATGATCTTACCATAGTATATAAGTATTTTTTATAGCTAATGGATGTCGTAAAAATAACTAATTAGTTAAAAACATTTTATTCTAAAAATAACAGATGGTCAGCGAAAGAAATAGCTGCTTATTTCGCATATCATTAATCATTTTGAATTACATAATATTCCGCTTTGAAATGGCGGCTGTAATTTTTCATGCTTGTAAAAACGAGAATGTGTGGAGTGTATCTAGTTTTGTCATTATGTTTGTGTCTTTTGAAAATATATTATCCCCCACAATGTTATATATCATTAAGATATAAAGCATTAAAATGAGGTTAGGTTAGGTTTGTTATGTAGTGATTTTTGGTTAGTTTAGAATTATGGATTAATGTGTAGTTAATTGCAGTTATTTGTTAATTAATTATTGAGTGAGTAAATTATATGCATTAATTTATGCTTATTCTAAATTTTTTCTTCACGAATTGTATTGCTTATTTATTGATTGATAGAATTAACTATTCTTTTACTGTTAGTATGCATTTATTTTTTAAATGAAATAAATTTAATAACTTTATATTATATACCTACATAAAAATGAGGACAGAGGGTAAAATTAATGGCATAACGTTAGACGAACAACCGGAGAAATAATTACAATCACATGGAAAAATATGTAAATATAATTACATTGGTGGTTTTTATTCTTTATGGAAATTCAATGCCATCCCTCTCAGCATTATGTAATAAACATCAACTAGAAGATTTAGTTTCATGTAGCAAATATCTAGCAGCTATTAATATTATTAATTTACTGCATAACGTTATACGGACAACAGAAGAATTGCAATCATCTGAAAAAAAGTGTAATTGTACTTATCGTTTTGTTATTTTTATTCTTTATTCAAAATTCAAAGCCACTCTTTCAGCATATTGTTCATATCTGTTTAATAATTTTGTTTATTAATCAGCATATTGTTCATATCTGTTTAATAATCAGCATATTGTTTATATATGTTTAATAATTTTGTTTAGTAATCAGCATATTGTTCATATCTGTTTAAAACTTTTGTTTAATAATCCTCATATTGTTCATAATCTGTTTAATAATTTTGTTTGATAATCAGCATATTGTTCATATGTGCTTAATAATTTTGTTTAATAATCAGCATATTGTTCATAATCTATTTAATAATTTTGTTTAATAATCAGCGTATTGTTCATATCTGTTTAATAATTTTGTTTAATAATCAGCATATTGTTCATATCTGTTTAATATTTAAAAGTGAGGATCAAAGCATATTATAAAAGATTCGCAATCCGGAAAGACTTGTAGAGCTTCTCACTTTTATTTTTCTAAATGAAGTATCAAGGAACCTAGAGAACTGTTAAGCGAATTATCACTTAGTTCAAAGGACAGAGTTCTTAAACTCATAAAGGGTTAAGGGGGGTAAGGACCTTTGAACCTTCAAGAGAAGAGCCGCCGGTAGCACCTGTTCCCAATCAGAACCAACCTCCAAACATAAAACTCGTAATATTCTTTTTATAGTACGATGAAATCTCTCCACTGGATTGGACTGAGGGTGGTGTACCGAACTATGACTAACTTTGATACCGAAACGTTCAAAAAATTCTGTGGTCAGATTGCTCATAAATGAAGTTCCTTGATCGCACTGAATCTCTTTAGGGAATCCCATTCTGCTGAAAAGATTTAACAGCGCATCCACTATTGTAACCGAAGTTATGTCTTCGATTGGAAGAGCCTCTGGATATTTTGATGCTACACATATAGCAGTTAGTATATATTTGTTTCCTTTAGATGTGGTTGGCAAGGGTCCACAAGTATCTATGTTTATTTTTGAAAATACTTCCGATATCACTTGGACTAATTTCAGAGGCGCTTTTTTTATCGTTAGATTTCCCCACTCTTTGGCAAGGATCACAAGCTCGAATATAAGTTTCCATATCTTGATAATTTATATATAATGAATTAAGACAGGATAGTAAATTGAGTTAATAAAGTTAACAGGATAGTAAATTGAGGTAATTATATATAATGAATATAATTATATAATATAATTATATTCATTATTATATTATTATATAATTATAGTAATTATATAATTATTATATAATTATATTATTATATAATTATAGTAATTATAGTATTATTATATAATTATAGTAATAAAATTTATATATAATGAATTAAGACAGGATAGTAAATTGAGTTAATAAAGTTAACAGGATAGTAAATTGAGTAATAAAGTAACAGGATAGTAAATTGAGTTAATAAAGTTAGTTGAATTAAGACAGGATAGTAAATTGAGTTAATAAAGTTAATAAGACAGGATAGTAAGTTGAGTTAATGCTTAATTAAATTTTCAACGCTTCAAGTGAGTTCAACCTTTTGATTGTT
>KK114586.1:57816-111889 GCA_000611955.2 Stegodyphus mimosarum | reverse complement strand
CTTTTGGTTGCAACTTTTTCAGCACCATAGTTTGGTGAAACTTTGAACCAAATTTTTAACAGTATAGGTCGAATTTTGAAAATATTCTTGTACAGTTAGTTTTGTATTATTATTGGAAATACGTATGCACGAAAATTTTCGAGAACGTTTTGTAGAAGTAAGTAATTTAGAAGTAAATTTAAAGGTTTTATCTAAATAAATACAAAAATCAAGTTAAATAAAACCGTGAAAAAAACTAATTGGATCGAATCTCGCACAAAATATAATGCTGAGTATTCTTCCGTTTCACATTGCTTACCTTTTTCTTCATTTACAATTACATAATACAATTTCCTTTAAATTTCTATTTTGTAAAGAATTTATGATGTATTTGGAGATTCTTGGTACATATTCAGTAGCAATATATGTTCAGTAGGGTATATTTCAATGAAATGAATTTTTTTTTTCAGTGAGAATTTCGAATTATGCTCAGCAAGTTCGCCGAAGTAAATTTCTTTTCCAGTTCTTGTTTTATGAGTGTTCCCTGCTCAAAATAATATTATATAGTATTTTAAGATTTTTCATCCATCAAGATTTTGAAAAATGAATTCTGTAGCGAAACGGAGAATAGATTTTTAAATAAAATTCTGCAACTAATTAACGCTGGAGTTTTTTTTTAAATATTAGCACATCATCAGGAACGCAAAAAAAAATTAGTTTTAAAAATAGAATCATAAAGAAAAAATATTAAAAACATATTATCGGTAGAAATGTATTATACTGAGACTACAGCAAATTACTTCAGTTCAGTATAGGAAATAATTAATGTATTTCAATAACTAGAAAATCGAAAATTAAATTTCAGATCTGTAACGATAGATACGAGTACTTAATCTCAGGATGCAATGAATATTCCAAATTTTAATGAAAATAATAGAATTTTTACTTTTAAATCATTCGGTTTTGAATCAGATATTAACTTATTCTATTGCATTTATAATACAATACATTCTAATCCAGGAATACTAACATTTGTTACCATTAATGCCTAACAATTTCACATTTCATCTCACAATCATAGTTTTAATAATATACGTACTTTAATCTGCAATGGCGTCTTTGTAGCGACTAAGAATAACCATTTTCCCTTAAGCATTTGATTAAAATCTAAGCCTGTTGATATGCGAATCACAAACAGCTGTAACAGTGTACATTGTTTGAGGTCAAAGAACAAAATTTAGAATGACAAGGTCATTGAACTAATGTTTCTGAAGGCATCTTTGCATTCCTGGTATAGCAAAATCTTCATGCCACTATTTTCTCTATGATGAACATAAAAATTCCATTCTAAGAGTAAAGTGATTATATGGAAGTCTTTTATAGATGTTCCTAATTTTATACTTTCGCATTTTATTTATTTCTAATATATTATCGTTTATTGAGTTTCCACAGTTTCATAACTACGTTTTATAAACATCAGGAAAAGAGATCATGACACTGAACTCGAATATACCCTTATTTTTTTTTTCGCTCAACAGTATATCAACAAAGCGTCTGAAAGCATAGAGAAAAAAGCTCTGCCATCCTTATCTATGATATGTTTACTTCTTATCAATGGAGGAAAAAAAAATTGTTTTCAATGACATTTAATTTCCTTACTCTACATTATCAAACGTACTGAAGCTCTGAACATCCAGTTTACTAAAAAATAGTAATTTTTTTTTCTGGATACATTCAAAGACATGCCAACTATAAACAACATCCTTTACATCTTAATACAGCCATTTATTATTGCGGGATTAAACTATTTCTAAAAAAATATTTACATCTAATATCTTACGAGATCTTAAGACTCGAACAGCCTTAAAACGTTGGAAAAAGTTAAGTCCTACTCCTATTCCCGATAGTCCAAGACGCAATGCGATTGTGGCTTTCCGTCTGTCTACAGGACATGATTGCCTTGCCCACCACTTATACCGCATAGGCATTTCAAGGGATCCTATTTGTCCACTTTGTGATTCTGGAGAAGAAATTGGACAGGGATCACCTGCTCCGATGTGGGACTCTTCGTGATCTTACAGAAGAGTCGAGATATTGGGAGGCAAAAACGCTCTATAGGCAATGACTTTGGTCTTTTTGTTCTTAGTTCTGTTTTTTGTAACCTCTGTTCGTAAGATTTTAGTTATTTGTAACTTTTTGCCTAGCCATTGGAAAAAAAAAGTCGAAGACTATGTAAGGTTTTAGTTTAAACTAACAAAGTTTTATTTTAATTTCCCTTTCCTATGAGTTCTTATTTCAACTTCTCGTTAGAATGAGCGCGCGTTTCAGCTTTATGCTAATTTGAAGTGGAGCCAAGTTTTGGTATTTAAAGATTAGCAAGGAACTTCTCGGTGTGAGAGAGCTTTTAGTCTCAGATCACTGCTGCTCTGTTCGACGTTCACTTTAGTATTAGCTAAATCTTGCTACGTACCATTGATCGTTTAGCATAGAGGCCAACCTCGCGTTCATAGCTCTGTGAGCAATGACTACTTAATTTTTTATTTAACTTTAGTTTAAATTATTTTATTGCTCAGTTTAGACCCAAGTGCGGTCATTATTTTCTGCTTTCCCTCCCGAGTTGGGAAGTGGCTGTAAATACTAGTGGTTTAATAAAAGAGGATTTTAAATCCTTCTTATGTGCAGTTACTTAAGCACAGTATTCTACCAGAGAACATAGCTGCATTCAGCTTCCTGTTCAAGATCAGGACTTTAACTACTTCACGAATATGTTGCCAAAAATATGCACAGAACACTCAGTCCTGACAACTATGCTCTTATTGTATTTTCATATCTGAAATCAGAGTTAAAACGTAGAAAATTTTCAGTTTTGGTTATCTAACGTATTTGATTACTACAACTAAGCAAAACAAATATGCTTATATCAATTAAATATCTCATGCTTTAGTTTCAGTATTCTATAATCAATATTCATTGTATTATACGAAGCAGTTCCGTTTGATAAAGTTTCTAGTTAATGGGAGCAGCTTTTTATTTGAAACAAATCTTAAAGAATATCTTCTGACTAGAAAATGAACACTCTTTGTTCAATACAGATTGAGTATCGTTTCAATGGAGCACTCGCCTAATTAGAAAAAAGCTTTATCCACTTATGCACTTATCGCCCTTATGCATTATTTGCACTTATCGTTTGGGCATTTTCAGAGCTTGAAAAATCATAAAATAAATAAGTAACATGAATAGGGTATTTGCATATAATTTAAAAAAAAATCAATGCATTTCAAAACTTCCAGCTTTATAAATTATTTTAAGCTACCGTGCTGGGTTCGAAAATATCTGCTGCCGCATTTACATTGGAGCTATTTCTTCTTATACCAATAACACCCTTAAGGTAATGAATGAATAAATAAGTAAAAAATAAATACAAAAAAGCAACCAAAAATGTACTTTGTGCTGGAAAGTTTTACTTGCTAATCTTGTTCTTTACAATTAGCTCCATTATTTTTCCAAATGCTGGTTACCACGATCAGTACACTCGAAACAAAACAACTCCACTTTTAGTTTGTGAGAAGTTACGAACTAACATGCTCATTAACAAAAGTTGTTAAATAAAAAATCTTTAAAATCATCACTACAAACTATTTTGACAATAAAAACTCACATTACGAAGGGCTCAGAATCTTATTATTCCGAATGAATGACTCAGTAAAGGAATAGCGTTTTACCGGGATTAAAATATTGTTGCGTGCGTACGGGTTCGTTATGGATTGAATTCACAAGTCGTTAAAAAGTTAAAAAAGATTTATTCTTTCCACAAGAAATAAATCAAAATGCTGAAATATTTCTTCAGAGATATTCGCACAATATCACAATATCTCAAACGTTTACCAAAGCTCAATTCAAAACAGATAAACTAATTCTATCTCACAGCGAAATCGCTACAGCATTAAGTAAACAAACAGCAATTCGCTTTAAACAGCTACAACTATAACAACAAGAGCAACAACTGAGATGAGGTGTTTCAATTCGGCTTTTATAAGCTTTTTAATTATCACTAGAACAATCTCGATTTTTCTGGATGGCAACAGTAATTACGAGATATTTATTTATTAAACTTTAAATGCACGCGCTCTTTTATTTTTATTTTTCCGAAGTAGCTTTCTCTTCAAAAATCGTCTGCGTTGCACGGGAAATATAAAGCAATTTTAATTACCATTCTAAATAAATAGCCAAATAAATGTGAAATCCGTAACAATATTTATATTTTAATATAAATAGTAAAAAATCTAGTAAAAATTTATATTCGTTTAAGCACAGGGATAGTAAATTCCATTTCTCAAATCGTACAAATCTTGAAAAATAGATTCGAAAACTCGAACCCTCCCTTTTTTTTTTTTTCATTACTCAAATCTTTCGAAACTAAATCTAAAACAACCGTACATATTATAGCTCCATACGTATTACAGCTACTTTAACAAACCTAATAATTCTGGAAAATTATTAGTTTCGTTAAAGTCTAAAGAAATGCTAGTTATAAAAGAGCTATAAATGGCGCAATATCAGTAGAATCTGGATTTCCAACGTCCTGTTATGGCAACCGAGTGTCACAGAGCAAGTGTCAAGAAATCATTCATTGATTTATGCTTAATGTTTACCCGTATTAACACCTGAAATAATTTTTCCTTTCTACATCTGCTTTCATTTAGAAAAGATCTGAAAATTACCAAAAACTTGAAATACAATGAAGGATGAGACTGGATTATTTCTTTAAAGTAAGTTCATATATATATAATATAAAGTTCACTACATTTGTTTACCATAATGACACTTCGGCGGTAGGTTCACTTAATAGCGTTGCATCTCATTCATTTCACAACTCAGAGTGCATAAAAATTATATCATCTCAAGAATTACCACAAGTTCTATTCAAATACTATAATAAATCTAAAACGATATATAAAAGAAATTAAACAAACAAAAACGAAACAGATTTTCACAGAAGATTCAGCGCCGCTTACCTAATATGCATGCGCTACTAATTAATTCAGTTCTCACTTCGTGGCAAGGCAAAAATACATAAAATTTCAAAATATTTTCATTAAAAATTGAACGATACAGAAAAACATAAAATACCAAGTACATTTAAAACAATAAAAAAAACAATTTTTACAATTAAAATTACAGTTTGGACGCAAAAACAAGCTAATAACTTAAATGATAATTCCAGAATGACTTAAGCCTAATTTAATTCGCAATAATAAAAGAAGACGTTACTTTGTTGTTGCGAAGCTTAGTTTCTCTAGATTGGCAACAAATCCACTATTCTGCTAAGTTTCAAATAAACAAATATGGCCGTTATCGTAAACAAGAATTAGGCTTAGCCGCACTAAAAAAAACATAAAAAAAAAAAAAAAAAAAACTTTTAAATTATTGATAATTTCACAATTATTGCATGCAGGTTAACTAAAGGCATAAAGATCTTAACCGAAAGATAAGAGCAACGTAATTTAATCATTTTTAAAGCAAAAAATGCACAATTTATAAATATATAAGATTAAAGAAAGCGAGCTCACTGAGCCGAGTAACAGAGTGGATATGTATATACATATATTTATATACTTCTGGTGCGGCCGATTGCAACCAAAATAGTAGGTGCACATCTACATGTTATAGCAGTCCTACAGAGGCTGTTTGCACATTTTTTAGACGGTTTTGGTAAGCGGTAATAAAAAATCGTTTGCTGCAAAAAAAGTAATTGCTATTGTACTATGTTTTCAAAAGTCAAAATTATCGTCTGTGGCTTGAGAGTTTTGCTTTTATTCAAAATGTCGAATTTAACAAAGCAGTGGTTGGAAGGCTACATTTACGCTCTTTCCGAAGAGAAATATGCATACTCCGTTATCCAAAAACGATGTGAGAGTCATGGTTTTGTGATATCTAAAGCGTCGATAGGTAATATCATCAACAAGAAAGGAAAAAAACGTCAAACTGGAGCCTCAAGTGGGACAAAGATTCCAAACAAGTATCCAAGGAAAAAACGGACATCTTCGACTATTGCAAAGGTACGTTGTTTAATGTTAAAAGAAAATCCCCCTAGTTAAAAGGCAATTGCAAAATCATTAAAATGCTCAGTGTCCACTGTAAACAAAATGATAAACGTTGATTTAAATCTTAAGAAAGCGAAAAAACGCAATGTGCATCGTCTTCTTCCAAAGCATATCGCTCAACGCAGGACACGCTGCAGAATTCTATATGAGAAACACTTATCCAAAGAAAAATGGAAAACAGTTGTCACAATAGATGAAGCATGGGTGTAATCATAAAGACAGTGCAAAAAAATGTCAAGATTAACTCCAAATACTATCAGGAACATATTTTATCGCCAATTTTTCTGAATGAAATACCATCGCTTTACCCACAGTGCCATCCATCTGTGAGACTCCATCAGGACAAAGCTAGCAGTTACACATCAAAATCCACTGTAAATTTCCTAAAAGAAATGGAACAAAAAACTGGTATGAAGGCCATACCCTTCACTGATATCCCTACTAAATCTCCCGATGTGTCACCTGTGGATTTTTGTGCTTTTGGACTTTTAAAAACTGCATTATCCAAACGTTGTCCCAAGCCCTAACAGGACTCTGGAAAGCTGTTCGGGAGGGATGGGATAGAATACCTCTTCTGACACTTCAAAAGGCATTATTATCCTGGAAATTGCGGTGTCGAAAGATAGTTCAGAATAAAGGATGTCAAATAGAACATTTAAAACACAAGAAGTTTATGTAATTTAGTTTTGTAAATACAATATACATCGTCTAAAAATGTGTGAACAGCCTCTGTATATACAAAATTTCAACGTTCTGACGCTCCTCGTTTTTGAGTTATGCGAGATAACGCACAGTCGCCACGAAACACTCTCTTCATAATTCATTTTAAATCAGTTTTATAATTTTTTTGGGGGAAAACGAGTCCTTTATTCTGTCCTTACGTACAGATGTCACGCAAAAACATTGTTTAATTGCATTCGATGCGTATTTTCGAAATGGGTATTTTCGGGTCAAATGCGGTCAAAATGGATGTTTTGGGTATTGAAATATGATACCCGAAATTTTTCGCGGTTATACTACTTCCTTTTTACTTCGTACAGGGAAGTGAAAATGTAAGACCAGTGTATATGACATAAAACTATAATAATATGTGGTAAGAGTTTTTGTATAAAACTATAATAATATGTGGTAAGAAGAGTTTTTGAAAAAGAATATTTTACAAAAAAAAAAAAAAAATAAGGTTGATTAATTTAATATGAAATGTCATCTCCATTGACTGGTACATACATATCACAACGGATTTTTATGCTTGCAATAACGTCATTAACAACACTTTGTGAAATTCCATTCTCCTAGCAGTGCGGTCTTCAGGTGTTAACAAGTATTAGGAGGATGTCTCTGTGCAATTGCTTTTCCAAGGTAGTCCAATAAGCTCTGTTTAAGTTCAGGAGACACTATATTCGCTCAGTGTATTCCTTTTCAAGGAACTCTTCAACGAAGTTTGCAATGAGGACGAGGGTTATCATCCATAAATAAGAAGTCAGATCCATATGCGCTTCTGAAGAGTCTCGCATAAGGTTTTAAGACCTCATTCCAATATCTCTGGCTGGTCACAAATCCGCTCTTGAAAACGTGTCCATCGATCTTTATTTTTCCCCTTACCAACACACCTGCATTACCCAAACTGTTACGTTCCATAATGTTCGAAGGAAGACTTCCGGTTCCTGACTCCCACCAGATGTTAACACGTATAGAAACGTACATTAAATTAAACTTCAACTCAACAGAAAAGTTCAAGAACACGGGAGCGTTCTATTAACTCGAGGTCTGATGTTCTTAAAGCGAACCATTTTTTTTTGTGAAGATAGTGAAACACATCCCTTGACTTTCTGGCATAAAGGCCTTTTTCATTAAGCTTTTCTGCATGCGCTGTGATGCAAGTTTCAGTGGGGGCTGGGAGCTGTGAATGCAACTGCCTATTGTGATTGGCAGTTAATGCCAGACATCAATCTTGAGAAGCAGTTGTTATTTATTTACGTCCTTTGTCCAGCTTTCCTTACAACAGTTTCAGAGTTCTGAAATTGTTTTCATAGCCTAGAGAGTGTATGTCTTTAAATATTAGCAAATTTTGCTGCTTCTATGATTGTTTGCTTGCTTCTAAACGGTTTTCGTTTCTTCACAGCTTCTTCCAAATGAAACAAATCGTTTTGAGTCGTTACAGTCTGAAGACAAATTCTGTATTGCAGAAATTTAATCATATTCATTTCGTACAAAGCACTTGACTCACTATCAGATGATGTAATGCGTTGATTTGTATATCAGGAATCGTCTGATCACTTTTGATTGAATAATGCTAATTAGGCTTGCATTTTTGCAGTGGATTATATCGATTGGATACTTCATGGAATACCACTATTTTTGGGTACGTAAAGATAAATTTGGATATAAGTATAATTTAGGATTCATCCTACTTCTGTATTTAAATTTAAAAGGCTTTCTGCATAATAGTAGATGTTAAAGACAATATTGCATTTATTTTAAAACTTTTGTACAGATGGTATCTAAAAACAAGTGTGTTATGTCGTACTATACAGCAGAAATCAATGAAACGAAATATAGTAAGCTTTAATTTACAAAAAAATTATACTATAGTCATGCAAATGGTTTTAAGAAGGTAATGAATCGGATCACACTGTTATGCTGTCCGAACATGTAAGTAAACTACGAAATAAGCTGTTGCCGTTCAAGAGTATCCAAGTTCACTAGATATGCTAAATGAAGAAATCTCGCAAAATGGTAATCTTCTACAACTTCTATTACTTCTACTGTAACCAATAAATCTGCATTTAGGTAGATTTTCAAGCCGTTCAAAAAATACTCTTTGAACTCAGATGTCTGAAAAGTTTCTTACTTGCTAACAGACATAATTCCAGTAGGGTATGTTTATGTTTAACAATGTTGACTTAAATATCGATCGCAGTAATATGGAAAAATATTATTTCTCAGTAAAAGGTATTTAAAAGCAACCTTTTAAAAACTACCTTTTAAATAAAGAAGCTTGGCTCTTGGTTTGTGTGCTTTACTTTAGTTTTCTAGCATTTTGGCAATTCATATCTAAATATGTTATACACTTTTAGAATCAGCAATATTCCCTTTATTCTTTAAAATCAAAATCGGAAAATCCATCTTCGAAACTTAATTTGGTTTAAACTCCTTAAAACCATATATACTCGTAAATAATGCTATCTCAGAATCATTATACGTTTAGCAATAAAATAAGTTAAATTATTTCGGGAATTTTAGCTCTCTAGCAAAACCGAGAATGCGCCTTTGGTTCCTTATTTGAACACGGTTTCATATTATTTGAATAAGCAAAGCACATAAAGGTTATTTGCTTATGGAAACGAATGCCTTCGTGGATGACTTTCTAAAGGAAAATAAGCTCGTATTTACGTTACACATGAGGAAAAACCGAAATCTCTTACGCAGCGAACCCATTCACAGGTCAAAAAACACATAAAGGCCATCTAACATGAGGGCTGTCTTCGTGGAGAACGTCCAGAAAGAAACTGAAGATGTTTCTTCAATGTTTATTTTAAAACTGGTGCATGGTTGTTTGGCAATAGTTGTTTTAGAGGATTAGAGGAGAGCTTTGTTTTAAATGAGCCATTAAGTTCCATTAAAATTCAAAAAGGGTGACATCTGCAACAATTTATTCATTTTTCCAGCGCAGAGTAAGGGTACAATAAAGAAATTCCATTTTACAGAGATATAGATACAGTGAAGTGAGATACAGTTGTGTTGCTTGTTTGTTTGTGATGAGTAAGCATGTAAAGGCAAGACTCATGGAGGATTTTTCTAAGGAAAATTAGTTCTTATTTACATTATGCGTGCTACAAGTGAGTGTTCACTCAGCCACTAATGGGCAATGGCAGACATCTCCAGACATGAGCAACTGCAAAATAATTTTCCAGGAATAAAGTTTCATGTCGTGCTTCATGATGACCAGTAAAATTAAAATTTTAAAATCTTCATTTACGTAGAATAAGTCTGACATATGCGTGTAACTGTAATTCAATAACTGCTTTACATTTAAAAAAATTCAGTAATTACTCGAAAAAAAGTAGAATATCTGACGTTAAAATGACGCCCGAGAAAACCATCTTCTCATCATTATACTAATAACATTATTTCGTAACTTCTCGTATTCTCCTCAAAGAAAAGCAATGTATTTTCCGCGAAATAAATCCTCTCTAAATGCATAATAATTTGCAATCACATCAGCGTCTGTTACGTGTCTACCGGACTTCGACCATGAATCGATTGATTTGTAGCCCATGGCCTCGATGTAGTGACCTTTAGAAAAGGAAGTTTAGTAAAATTGATATATTTCGCGTTATTTCTGTGGCCTTTTCCGGGTTACCGGATTTATCTTTCATACGTCAAACCTAATCGCAGAGTTGCAACCGGCAATCATGGAAGATCAATAACAGAACAAATTTAGAGAAGTAGAATACCACAGTAACAACCAATTACAAATTCGTAACGAATTTTATAAAATATATAGGGTGATTAAAAAGGGTCATTAGGAGCTTTATATTCTTAAATATTGAACTTAGACATATATTTGAAATTGCAAACTTCATTAAAATAAGGTGCAAAATGTTACAAAGCCATTTTAGTAAGGGATATTTCCAGAGGAAATGAATCTGCTTTGTATGATCCCAGATATGCTAATAACTTTTCCAGGTAAGCCGTAAGAGTAATTTTATGCATTTAGTAATAAACTCGTTATTAAACCTAACATCTGAATTTGCAAGAATTACAGCGAATTCCGAGTTTATAAATAGCAATTTGAAACGTTAAGAATTCAGTCACTATTCGATTTGGTTCCAGAATCATAGTTAAATCTGACAATGTCTATAGATTAAGTCTCAAAGATTATCCAGCGTCAAGAATTTCATCCAAATGTTTATCATCTTTCAAAATTCATTTGTGTGAAACAACTTTTTTGGTTTTAATTGTTCTGAAATATGAATGTAAGAAGAGGCTGGACAGTGAAGATGAACTGCGGTTCTATTTCAGAAAGGTAACTCCAGTCATTGATAAAAAATGAAACTAGGGTAAAGAAGCGCAAGTACACTGATGGCGTATCAATATGCTTATAATTTTATATGGTTTACTGTATTTATTGGTCATGCTATTTTTCGTAATATTTGTCGATATTTGTTATTTATTAGCACAAATTTAAATACATATATATTTTAGTTTATTCCCAGTCTTATACTACCAATTTATTGATCTTTATAAAGAGTAGGTCAATTATGCACACATTCCTAGCAGGTAAATGAAATTTGAAAACCGTTGCGATAGAATAAAAATTCCAAAAGTAAAACATTCATTCATGCTTTAACTAGCTAAAAGCAAAACGACTATTCGTTAAATATTCGCAGATATATTCGAGAAAGAGTATTATTCAATAGGCCATTCTGCCATTTCTGTTTCTAAATTTGAGAAAAAATTTAGAGAGAGAATTAATGTTTCAAAGCAAAAGCAAAAGTTCCTCATTTCGAAGATTAACGGCCCTATGATGTTTATACCGAGTAGGTCAGTTATGTATACATTCCTAGCAGGCAAATGAAATTTGAAAACCGTTGCGATAGAATAAAAATTCCAAAAGTAAAACATTCGTTCATGCTTTAACTAGCTAAAAACAAAAAGACTATTCTTCAAACATTCGCAGATATATTTGAGAAAGAGTATTATTCAATAGGCCATTCTGCCATTTCTGTTTCTAAATTAAAACATTTGAGAAAAAGTTTAGAGAGAGAATTAACGTTTCAAAGCAAAAGTTCCTCGTTTTGAAGATTAACGGTCCTATGCTTTATTCTTTACCAAGCTGGTTCCTTTCAGTACTGACTTTGCAGTTTGTTCTTTAATTGTTGATACAAATTTATGTTAAATGTATAAAAAAATATGATTGTACGCGAAGGTAATCGAATACGAATAAATCGAGTCTAGATGAGGAAAAAAAAAAACAACATAATTTAACAAAATCGAAGTGCATTTCACGCGTCTTCTATATTACGCGTCACGCCTTTTCTATATGCCTTTGTTATCTTTTAGTCCAAAGGGGCGCTAGCCCTAAAGGGCTATTAGTCTCGAAACGGCGTTTTGCGTCGAATCACTAAAAGCGTTGAATTACTTTTCAAACTGTTGCCACCAAATATTACCGTCCTGTATTATATTTGAAGAAATTAAATAATGAAGAAGCTGCATGAATGCATATATGTTCCTCGCGTTGTGAAAAAAACAACGTTACCGAGAGCCATCAGATTTTGAATAACATATTCCTCCACCCGAATATGGGCACCTGAAAGTACAAATTTTGAATTTGTTTTATTATCTATTTATATTTTGTAAAACTTTTTTGATTAAAAGTTCAACGATTTCAAAGCGAGCAGTGGCAACACTTGTATGGAATAAAACATTTTTATTTCCAGCGCGCGAGACTATCTATCGGAAATTCTAAGGATATGCTGTTTATAAATATGTTAGACAAAAGGAATATGTTATTTATAAACTTTTATTAATATTTATAAATATTTTTAGTGCAAAGAGGCGTTAACCCAAGCTCTTTCGTAATGTGTATGCGTGTCTAAATGAAAAAAAAAGTATAAAATCTGACAGCCTTCAGATTTTTATTATCACTTTTTTTTTCATTACATTGAATATTTTGCTTATCCTGTTATACATGTATCAATAAGAGAAGAGAAAAATGCAGACATCAAGTTGTAGGATTTCCCTTATTTTGCATAACAAATTTATTTTAAGTTTGATACCTTTCCTGAATTCTTCAACTTCCGCTAGTATTTTCTCGCCAGGATGTAAATTTAAATTTAAGTGAAGTGAGTATTTAAACGGGTGAATATCTGCGTTTATTCAGAATATGTTTTCGCTACCCAGAGCACGTTTCGTTGCTATCTCGCTGTTACTCTAGAAAGCCTCTTGGCCATTTCGATTTATCGTCACGCCTGTTAGGTTTTTGTTGAGTCAAGCTGTTAAATGTGCTAATCCAGCACTATTCTATTTTAGATTTGAATTGATATATTATTCTACGTTTCAGTTTCACTGCTAGTTGACGGTGTTTTTGTAAAGTACGAAGATCGGGCCTATCTGTTTTTATTCTGAATTAATAAAGGGTTATTTTTCCCCCTTCTTCTGTGCTGGTAATTTACTCACGCCTGTGCAATAATTGGCCAGGTTTATCTTAGGATCTAATTTAATTTATGTGGAATCACAGAGATAGATCTTACAAAGTTAAAAAAGGAAATGTTTTGGACTTACTGTGAAAGAAATCAATAGCAGATAATAGAACGTGAATGAAGGTGAAAGAAAAAGGGAACATTCAAACAGAATGTTCAACAGAAAACTGAATATTCATTAAATAGTTATGTGAGAAACATTTTGCACCATGAAAGCTTTTCAAATAACTTTTCCTGACCTAATTAGAATACATAAATAGTAAGTACCGAGCAAGTTATGTTTTACTGAATAAACATAGTCATCTTTTACTTTGAAGGTACCGATGGAAAAGGTCTATAAGAGAGGAATCCTAATAATTCTGAAATTATTAAATTTACATGCTTGGTAGTTAAAACTTTTGTTATAGTGATTATTATATTGTGTTTCAAATAGAAAAAGGGGAATATTATATTTAAATTAACTAAATGCGCATACTTTATTACGAAGTTACGGAATTTCGGAAGTTATTACAGACGTTTATTACAGAAGTTCTGTCTTATGAAGAAAAGTATTAATATTATTTTGCTTTTGTTAGGGCGCATGAAAATAACATTCTTTTCTAGTTCTTCAAAGCGTGTTATTATATTTGCATGAAAATAACTAAAATAACTTCCTTTTTTAGTTCTTCAGATTGTACTATCATTTGGTGTTACCGGTATTTTGAATAAAGTACCTAAATGTTTTCATAGCTTCCAACTTATTTATGAAAGAAGAATATTTTGAATAGAAACTTTATTTTTATTATCGTCATTGTTATTTCCTTCAATCACCACTTCATTACAGATAATTTCAACATTTCTTAATTCAGTTGTTAATGGGTTTTCATCCGCATCAACAAAATCTTAAACAGCAACTGAACACTGAGTCATAATCCTCCATCATTCTTTATCAATGTTAAAAACTGTACCAGCTTTACTATCTTCTGATGAAATGACTTATCTACTATTCGATCTAAAGAAACCTTGCTCTCTTGAAAAAGCTACAGATCGTTTTTCGAATATAGTTATGAAAACCGACGGATTGACATAATGGTGCCGACGATCAGTTTCAAGCGAGAAACTAATCTTCTGTTTGTATACGTTGTCTTACACCACGGCACGTTATGAAGATTTTGATCTTTTCGAATAGCGGTGGATTTGCATAAGGATGCAGTACCACTATGAAGCCATCTCCGTCTGTTGTGCAAGAGTTTTTTGCGAAAGCAGCGGACACAAAGAGTACTACATCTTCAATTGTCCAATGAGGTCTGTTCACCATCTCCGTAATCCAAGCAACACAGGTCTAGAATTCAGTCGATTTCTTACACCGATAATCAATCAGTCGATAATCAAGCACCGAAAAACACTCAGTCAGATAAAAAACATCATCTACTTCTTCCACAGACAAGGACTCACTGAACCGAGCAACAGAGTGCATATATATATATATATATATATATATCCACTCTGTTGCTCCGTTTGCTGATATATATATATATATACATATAGTTATATACTTTTGGTGTGGCCGATTGCAACCAAAATGCGAGGTGCACATCTACATGTTATAGCAGCCCTATATACGAAATTTAACGTTTTGAGGCTACTCGTTTTTGAGTTATACGAGATAGATACATATATACGTACGCACAGACGCCACGAAAAATCTCTTCAGAATCCACTTAAATCAGTTTTATAATTATTTGGGAGAAAAGAGTCCTTTATTCTGTTCTTACGTAAGGGTGTCACTGAAAAACATCGTTAAATTGCATTCGATAGCGGTCAAAATAGATATTTTCGTTGAACTATGGTAACCGAAATTTTTGGCGATTACAATACTTCCTTTTTACTTCGTACAAGGAAGTAAAAAGGAAAATTTCTCAATGTTTTGAAGGCATCATATTCGTTAGTGATAATTCTTAATACGTTAAACCTTCGTTATTTCAAACTTCCGCTTAAACTGAGTTTTGCTAAATGCCAGAATTCTTCCAATAATAATTAATAATAAAAATGTCCATTACTTCGAATTTTTATTCCTTTCTTTTATTTCTAACTCACAAGAAAATTTTTGACAATTTTAATTTCATCTAAGTTAAATAGCTTAATTTTCGGTAGCTGAAATCAGGTGTCCTCTGACATTTAAAATGAACAGAGAAAGCTGCGTGGTTTATATGAGATGTTTCTGTGGCGTTATGCTGATGATGGCGTTAGCATTGATCATGCAATAATTGCCTAACCTTCTTAATGAAAAAAATCTGATGTGTACACCACATAACTTCCTTGTACGGAATTTTAAATTATACGCATTTTTTCCTGCCTTTCATTTAAACTTATTTCCACGAATTTCATTAGAGATATATTTCTCATTCAATTAACTCAGTTCGCGACAAGGCAAAAATACATAAAACTCAAAATATCTATATTAAAAATTGAAAGATATAAAGAATCATAAAACAAAAGATACACTTCAGATAATTAAAAAAAATTTTGTTACAATTAAAATTATAGTTTCTACACAAAAAAAGGGCAATTCTCCCAGCGGGCAAGAAGGCAGATTTTTCGGTGCACAAAACTGAAAGCTTATTTTTGGTCTCAGTCGGCAAAAAGTCACTGAAAGCATAGAAACTGACTTAATCTACTGTGGAAGCTATGCTGATTCAATATTTGGGATAATTTACTAATTTAAATGATAATTTCAGAATGGATAAAGCATAATTTAATTCACAATAATAAAAGAAGACGTTACTTTGTCGTTTCGAAGCTTAGTTTCTCTAGATTGACAGCAAATCCACTATTCAGCTAAGTTTAAAGTGTAAAAAAATATGGTTGCTATGGTAAAAAAATAGGCTTAGCCGCACTTAAACAACTTTTAAATTGTTGATAATTCTACAACCATACCATGCAGATTAACTAAAGGCATAAAAATCTTAACCGGAAGATAAGAACAGCATTTTGAAAGCAAAAAATGCACAATTTACAAACATATAAGAATAAAGAAACTGAGCTCACTGAGCCGAGTAACAGAGTGGATACACATATCTACATATATTTACATACTTTTGGTGCGGCCGATTGCAACGAAAATAGGACATGCACATCTACATATTATAGAGGTCCCATATACAAAATTTCAACGTTCTGAGGCTACTCGTTTTTGAGTTATGCGAGATACATACATATATACATATATACGTACGTACTCACGCACGCTCAGATGCGACGAAAAAAACCTCTTCAGAATCCATTTTAAATCAGTTTTATAATTTTTTTGTGGAAAAAGGGTCTTTTATCCTGTCCTTACATGCAGATGTCACGCAAACACATTGTTAAATTGCATTCGATAGCTGCCAAAATGGATATTTTCGTTGAAATATGACATCCGAAATTTTTCGCCATTAGAATACTTCCTTTTTACTTCGTACAAGGAAGTAAAAAGCTTCAGAAGCCTCTTAGTACACAGTATTATTTATCAACTATGGGAAATGTACAAAAGGTTGTATTAATTGTGCAGTGCATGTAAAACTCCATTAGCGTTGTTAGTTTCTTAGCTTTAGTCGCTTTAATAAGAAAAAATCTGCAATTAAAAGCTTGTTATAACTTTCTTGTACGAAGTAAAAAGGAAGTATTGTAATCGAATTTAGAAATTAGTAAGAAAAATTTCGGGTACCATATTTCAACGAAAATATCTATTTTGACCTATCTCGAATGTAATTTAACAATGTTTTTGTGTGACATTCTTATAATAGAATAATAATAAGAGAATAAAGGACTCTTTTTCCCCCAAATTAAAATGGATTCTGAAGAGATTTTTTTCGTGCCGTCTGTGCGTACGTACGTATGTGTGTATGTAGCTCATCTAACTCAAAAACAACTGGCCTCAGAACGTTAAAATTTTGTATATAGAACTGCTATAGCATGTTCATGTGCACCTCGTATTTTGGTTGCAGTCGGCCGCACCAAAAGTATATAAATTTATGTATATATCAGTTTTTTTATTCTTATATGTTGGTAAATTGTGCATTTTTTTTTTCTTGCTTTAAAAATGATTGAAGTATGGTGTTGTTATCTTCCGGTTTAGGGTTTTATGCCTTTCGTGAATCTGCATGCAAGATTTGTAGAATTATCAACAATTTAAAAGTTGTTTAAGGTAGTGTGGTGCGGCTAAGCGTAATCATTTCCCTCATGGCGGACATATTTGTTTACATTTGGAACGTAGGAGAATATTGGATTTGTTGCCAATCTAGAGAAACTCAGCTTCGCAAGAACAAAGATAACGCCTTCTTTTATTATTGCGAATTAAATCATGCTTACTCCATTATGGAATTTATTCGAGGAAACAAATGTTTAAAATTTACTTCGTAATTTTTAATATAGATATCTTGAGTTTTTGTGTATTTTTGCTTGTCGCGAAATAAGAACTGAATTAAGTGAATGAGAAATACTGAATCGTTTGTGAAAAACTGCTTCTTTTTTTCCTTGTTTGTTTAATTTCTTTTTCACGTCGTTTCAGATTTATTATAGTATTTAAATAGAACATGTGGTAACGATTTGGTAATTCTACAGGTGATATAGTACATTTTTTTTTTTGCATTTTAATGAGTTTAATGAGTTAATGAGATGTAACGCTGTTAAGTGAACCTAGCGCCAGAGTGTCGCGATGGTAAACAAATATAGTGTTTTTTTAAAGAGTGCATTTATTCTATTGTGGTTTATGCGCTATCGACAAAGTAGATTTAATTCAATCCAATATAAGTTTAAATGAAATGCAAAATGCGTATAATTTAATATTCCGTACAAGGAAGTCATGTGGTGTACATCAGATTTTTCAATTTATCAAAGTAGAAATTGGCTGATGACTGGAATGGAAGGAAATATCGATTTTGAAATGTTAATCCTCAAGTGGCATGTTACGGATTCCAAAGCCGGAGCATCTGTTTTATATGTAGTAATGCCACAAATTTAAAAATATCTTTGTTAGAATCTTTTCAAACATTATATTATGTTATGTTACCACGACAGTTATCATCCAGTAGATACGGCAGGTATTAGCATTACATGAGACGTAAAAATCTTTAAGCTGTATATTCCACGCCGAGCTATTTGGCCATGTAGCCAATTTGCAGAATGTTGTCATTTGACATAATGTTATAATTGAGCTGCTTAACAAAGCGAATAATTTAAAATTAATAAACGCATTTTCTAGTAACTTAAATCATTATTTATTTCATTTTTAACAATGCAGCTAATCAATATAATTTAAAATATATTTAATTTAAGGTATAACTACCAAACAAACTTACCTGAGAAACACCATATACAGTAACTCCCAAAAGTGTTCGTACACTTATGATTTTCATTGAAATAGGGCTCTATCCATTATTTAAAAGTAAACTTTCTGAATGAGATTTTAATAATAAGATTAATAATGAGATTTATAATCTATTCGTAACAAAATTACATGAAATATTTTTAAAAATAGCGAAACTTTACTTTTAAGAAATTAATAATAAAAAAATGACAAACATTTTACCTCACAAAAGTCTTCGTACACTTCAAACAAAATCTTCACATATTAGTAAATATTTTCATTTTTCGATAAACTAATATTTAATCGGATATCCTTTAGCATCTACAACAGCTTTAAACGTCTAGGAAGAGATTTTACTAGTTGTTTTGTAATTTCTGTATCAATGTTCATCCATTCTTCCATCATGATTGTTTTGAGTTAGCTATCCGTTTTGATGTCATATTTTCGTACTCTAACCTCCAGGTCTTTCCAAATGTGTTCTATGGGGTTTAAATCTGGCGACTGAGGTGGTGTTTTCAAAACCTGTGGACAATTACAGAGACACCACAGGCGAACGTTGAGAGCCGTATGCTTGGGATCGTTATGATGATTAAAAATAAAGTTGTTTCCAATACCCAAATTTTGGGCTGATAATTTAAAATTGTCTCTTAAAATATTTAAATAAAGAGAATGATTCATTATGCCATCAATGAATACCAAATTACCTAGTCCTGATGCTGCCATGCACCCCCACGTAAGAACAGCTCCACCGCCATGCTCAACTGTTCCATCTAAGTTCTTACAATGAAGTTCCTCATTTTTTCTTATCCGTACAGTTATTCGACCATCGGAACCAAAAATGCTAAATTTGCTTTCTTCAGCAAGTAGGACGTTATTCCAGTACGTTTCGGGTGGATTTATCATTGATTTTGCGAATGAAAGCCTAAGCTTTCTGTTTTCCTCACTAACAATAAAATGTTTTACGCGCAGAACGCCCACGTAATCCAGCTTCTCTGAGAACTCGTCGAACAGTTTCAGGAGAAATTGAAGTAGAAAACTTTGCTTTAAATTCTGCAGAAACTTTTACAGCACTCAAACGTGGGGTTTTCAGAAATTTTCTAATAAGAAATCTCTCATCACGTTTAGTTAACTTTCTCGATCGACCTTTTCTTACCTTGTTTTCAATCCGATTTTCTTCTTTAAAGCGTGTTATCACATACTTCACCGTAGAATGGGATAAATTAACTAATTTAGCGATATTTCGAATTGATTTACCAGTACTATGGTGAAAAATTAGCAATTTTCGAATACTGTTTGCAACTTCTTTACGATTGCGACCCATTTTTCAATAATAAATAGAATATTAAGAAGTAAACAATAAAAAATTAAAGCAAACGATTTTTTAAATGCCACCACAATGCAAAAATTAAAAAGGCGACACACGATCATTCTAATTTTGATTTTATCCAAAAATATTTCAGTGTAAGAAGATTTTTGTGAGATAAAATGTTTGTCCTTTTTTATTATTAATTTCTTATCTTTCGCTATATTTTAAAAATAGTTCATGTAATTTTGTTATGAATAGATTATAGATCTTATTATTAAAATCTCATTCAGAAAGTTTACTTTTAGTTAATGGATAGAGCCCTGTTTCAATGAAAATCACAAGTGTACGAACACTTTTGTGAGCCACTGTATATTTCACTATCTCGGTGGTTTTCACCGAAGACATTGAATGCGTTTTACTTTAGAATAAAATTAATAAACAGACCTATAAATAACACATCATGTATTGGAAAAATGTTCGTAAATGTCGTATAATTTTATTTACAGGATTGTGAGACACAAACATAATATAATGCAAATATTTTTTGCTTAGAGACAAATGCCAAAGACAAAATGTGTATACGTGTTAACAGAATATTACTATGCAGGACAACATTTGTAGAGTCTTAGAATATTCATAGTATAGCAACTTCCTATATAAGAATGATTGACGTCAGCGCACTTAAATTTCTCATTAGTAGTTTTGATTTAAAATCTTGATTATTAACATTATACAGTCTCCGCGTTCTCTTTGTTAGCATGCACTGTAGATCCTACGTAGAAGACTGCGTACCGAATTGTCGCCATGTCTTTGAAGAACAAATACTGCAGAAGAAGCTTTTAAGTAACTTTTTTATTTGAACTAAATTTAACAAGATGTACTCACTGGGTGCTCACAATTCATCACCACTTGTGAGTAAATAAAAGTGAACAGAAAATAAAAATGTAGGATAACAATAAATTGGGATGGCTAAACGACTGGCTCCTTATTTATCTAAACCGCTAAGTTGGCCGTACACAACAAAGCCGAACCTAGAATATCAATGTAATCTGAGGAGGATGTCCTAGAAAGTTATCTTAGTTACGCAGCATAAACTCAGAACTAACTCCGCTGCTACTCCTCACGAACTCTTGAAACCGCAGCTTATATACTACTCCTGAACATACTTAGATTTTGCATACTACATCATTAAAATTTACATTCCGGCAGGAAACTGAAATCAGGAAGGAAAGAAAAGTCGAACTAAAAATAATTGGCTAGAATAAAATAAGGTATTTAGACGTTTTCTTTAAATAAGACATTATCAGTGACAATTTGATCTAAGTACATGTACTTCGGAAGTTCTAGGTTTCCGCAATTTATGCGCTACGGAAACTACATAAATAAAAAATGCATAACAGCTGAAGCGTGTCAAAAGACTTGAATACCAGATGGTAAAAATTAAATTCAAGTGTTAATTTGTTTTTGTGGTCAGACATTTTAACTGTGATATTATACAACATAACTTAATCTACTATTTAAAAATACTATATTCCTAAAATATTAGAAATGCTATACTGCTTTATATATTCTACCAATAATTCGGTATATATCGCTTTGACAGGCTTAAAATTAGATGTCTTTTCACACTTCAGAAATTATGGGACGACACATGATTTTAAGCCTGTGAAAAAAAATCGAAAGCTAAGGATTATAGTATACTGCTTAATTCTATTGTTTCATGATGGTGATAGATTTTTTCCTGTTAAATAAATGCGCTTAAAGAATCGTGCTAAACACTGTATGTCTCCTTTCTTGAAAATCGCTCCTTTAAGCTTATAAGATTATAGTTAAATTGAGTGTCCTTGGCAATTACAATACTTGGAGACGTGTGTAGCGACTCTTCGCTTATTTCTTAAAATTGGGGGGAAAACCCCGAAAGGTTTTAGATTTTTAATTTACGGGGGCTTTTTTTAACATTTTGTGTGTTACCTTTATTTATTAAATATCATGTTCTTCGCACTTATAATTCAGTTCAAGAGAAATATCGCAAAATAATTTTAAATTGAGCATATCTTTAGAATTTCCGATACACGGTCTCACGGGCTAGAGATAAAAATGATTTTTCTGTACAACGTTGCCATTGCTCGCTTTGAAATCTTTGAGTTCGTTAATCAAAAATTCGTTAAAGTTTTACAAAATACGAAGTCGATAATAAAACAAATTCCAGATTTCAAATTTGGGCTTCCAGATGCCCATATTTGCAATAGGACTACGTCATTCAAAATTGGATGGCTGTAGGCACCATCGTTTTATCACAATGCGAGAAACATATGTACATTTATGCAGATTCTTCATTATTTAATTTCTTTAAATATAATGCAAGGCGATAATATTTGGTGGCAACAAAAGGGAAATAACGCTTTTAGTGAATCGACGCAAAATGCCAAAATGAAATTAATAGTCCTTCTGGCCAAATTGCGCCTTTGGACTAAAAAATCCAAGAAGGGGATAAAATACCTTTTAATTCAAGAAATATTTCACACTTGGCCCCTCTCGGGCTTACAGAAAGCATCCACTTAGGCTTGAACTTAAGATAGAAAATAAAAAAACTAAACTAATTCTAACTAACTAAATCGAAGCTGTACAAAAATAACTAACCGAGTTGGTCCTTATTTAAAGCTCACCGGTGAATACTAACAGGCACCTAATAATACGGCCGAACGTAGTAAGACTGGCTTAAAGCAACGACGCGGCCAGAAGGAACACGCTCTAGTGAGAACTTTTGAGTTCTTCTATCGAAGTGACCGAGACTTCCTATTAAGTACCAGTTATTATACCTCTTTTACATATAACACGTAACTGAAAACCTATTCTGGTAGGAAACTGTAGATGGGAAACAAGAAAATACAGGAAAATATTTAAAATTAAAAATAACTATTAGGAAATTATAATAAACCCCTACAAGGTGCATGTGGGAAACACCTGTTCCACCACCAGGTTTTTTTTTAAAGCAGGAGTTCAGTAAAGGAGTGAGTGTGCTTGACTCCATTCTTTTTAATATCAATTTACTGCATGATCTCAAAATTCAGCTGGCACCGTTCGCAGATGACACAGCAATCCTGACCTGGTGGGCAATATCAAAGTTATTATGCAACAACTTCAAAATTATCTAAATAAACTTAAAGACTGATGTGCAGTGGAGAGAAGCAATCCAAATCCAAAAATTCGCAGAAATTATCTTCAGGAAAGGCAACACTAATAAAATAATTGAAAAGCTCAATCTTTTTGAAGAAGCTATTTCTTGCTGAAGCAACTCCACATACCTTGGTATCATTCTAGGTTTAGACCAGGGCTTCTTAAACTCTTTTCAGTCGCGATCCCTTTTTATTACTGAGATTTGTTTCGCGAACCCAGGACCCCATAAATTATTTGCGAAAATTTTGTGAGACCCCCATTAGGATTTCGCAAATCCGACACACACGTGAAAGACACTGTTAATTATTTCATTTGTACTGTAATATATTATTGAAGTTTTAAGTCATTAACTTTAATTTCTAACTTTAAGACATAGAACAATATGAAAATTTTAAATAAGTAACAGACGAAATGACAGCGTCACGTGCAAAGCAAGTAAAATGAACGTTTATATTATAAAAAGAATGCGTCGAAACGTTTTAATTTTTCCTTTGTCTGTACTGTCTTATCTTTCTCTATTTTCAGACACATTGTGTAAAAATATTTGGTAACTATTAAATTGTAATAATAACAAATTTCAAAACTGCTAAAATCTTTGGCGACCTCCTGCTGCAGGTCCTGCGACTTCCAATTTAAGAAACTCTGGGTTAGACAATAAACTAACTTTCCGAGAACATTTAAAAAAGATATCAACAGAATCAATTTTACCATGAGAAATATTTGTGGCTTGGAAGGAAAAGCTCTCTGTCACTTAAGAACAAAGTTATCCTTTATAAACAAATACTTACGCCTGCACTACTTTATTGATCTCCAATTTGGGGTCATACAGACAAAACAAATTTGCATAGAGAAGGCCAAAAAAAACACTGCGAGAATTTGTAAATGCTCCTTAGCATATCAGAGATGAAGTTATCCATCGAAACCTCCACACTGAATATATGAATGATTACACCAGAAAAAGTTTATTATAAAGATTTAGTTTTCTATGAAATCTCATCAAAATTACCATTGTTTCAGCACTTTCTTAGACCCTCGCCTTTTCCTATTGAAAAATATCTTTATCTGGAAAACATTATAATCATTTAATCTTCTTTATACTTGAAATAACATAATTCCTCTTAGATTCATATTTCGTGCATACTATTCGAAATCTAAATTTATATCCCTACCGGATTCTCTCGGTCATTAGTGTCATTGGCTTACGTGTTATATTCATTTTTACATTTTATTGATCGTTTCCAAAATTAAACTTCTAACTTTGTACCGAGGAAAGGGAGTTTCATCGATGCTCCTCCAAATATCTTAAGTCAAGAGGTGACGCTAATGAGAACCATTTATAAATTGAAAATAAATAAATGAATAAAATTCTGAAAACTTTCAGATTTTACATTACGCCCAAAGGAGCGTTTTTTAACGTTTTGTGTGTTACCTTTATTTATTAAATATCATGGTCTTTGCATTTAAATTATTAAATTAAATTCAACAGCAATATCACAAAAAAAAAAAAAAGAAACCTAGAGCATAAAATATTGTGCTTGATGATGCACGCGATGTTAATGTTAATGGAACGTTTTGAAATTACTGACGTTGCTAATCAAAAGTTCGTTAAAGTTTTAGAAAATTTGAGATAGACATTAAAACAAATTACAAATTTGGGTTTCCAGATGCCATATTCGAGTAGAGGACTACGTTATTCAAAATTTGATGTCTCTAGGTACCGTTGTTTTTTCACACTCAGAGAAACATAAATACTTTCATGCACATTCTTCATTATTTGATTTCTTTCAATATAATACAGGGCTCTAATATTTGGTGGAAACAATTTGAAAAGTGATTCAGACTTTTATAGTGAACCAACGCAAAATGCCAAAACGAAATTAATAGTCCTTCTGGGCAAATTGCCCTTTTAGGCTAAAAAGAACGAGGTACCATGAAATGTTGCTGTTGCCTTGGCAATGTAATTTCATGAAAGAATGGTTGCCAGAGTCTCAAGGAGGTCGTATTTTCCACCCCAATTTCGAGAGACAGCACCCCAAGAGGTGGTCCGCAGGTCTTCCACCTCTCTCCGTTATCACCAAACCACATGAGAGGACTTTCGGCTCTCCGTATGTTTAGAGTGTCCCCATGCCCCACAGACACTATACATTTACAAACATCCATGCCTTCTCCGGGATTCGAACTCCGGCCCTTCGATACCGCAGTAGGCTCCAGGATGTTGCAGTGGTATCAAGAAGGAAAGAGCAGGTGGGGAGGAGAAGCATGTTGAAGTATGCAAAAGGAATCCTTTTTTTGTTTTTGTTTTTGTTTTCTAAATGGGTAGTATAATGACATTTATCTGACATCTATGGTAAATGAAAAAACTTGTCAATACCTAACTACATTATGAAATGTACATTTACCACGACGTTAAAAGTAAAAGACAACGAGAAGAAACGTACGATTTGACAGCTTTTCGTGTTTTGTGTAAGTGACAGAGAGCGTCAAAAAATGAAAGCTGTGAGGGTTTTTTATTTCGCGATACAGATGGCTTTGTTTAAAGCCATTCAAATATATATTTGAGGAAATGAAGGAGAGGGAGAAATCAAACAGAAATCAAAATGATATTTAACAATAATTATTCTTACATTTAAGTTACAACGGTTAAAACGCTTTATTTTATCTGCTAAATACAATAATTAATTATTTAAGAAGGACGGATAAAAATTTCATAACTCAGAATATTAAAGTAGTTTACCAGTTAATGAACTTAAAAATGACTCATGTGAATAAAAGAAGGTAAAACTGGCCATTTATTGAAAAATCCTAGGAGAAAATTTCAACTGCCGAATAAAAGTTGTAGGGTTTCCTTTATTTTGCATAACAAATTTATTTTAAGTTTGATACCTTTTGTGAACTCCTCAAATTCTCCCCGAATTTCCTCGCCAGGATGTAAATTTAAAGTTAAGTGAGTATTGAAACGGGTGAATCTCTGAGTTTTTTCAGAGCGTGTTTTCGCTAGCCCGCGCACGTTTTGTTGCTTATTTCGTTGTTACGCTAGTACGCCTCTTGGCCATTTCGAATAATCGTCAGACCTATGTTTGCGAGTCAACTTAAGTTAGCCGTAATTTAACGTGCTAACACAGCACTATTCTATTTAGACTTGATTAATGTTAGAACGTAAGTTCCACCGCAAGTGGTCGGTGTTATTGTAAAGCACGAAGTACGTGCCTTTCTGTTCTGAGTTGAAATAATAAAGGGTTAGTTTCACCGTTCTTCTGTTCTGATATTTAATTCGCTAGGTTCTTCGTAGGATCTAATTTAGTTTATGTGGAATAGGAGAGACAGATGTTACAAAGTCATTGCTTTTACTTTTTTGTACGATGTAAAGAAAGTCTTGTAATCGCGAAAAATTTCGGTTATCATATTTCAACGAAAATATTCATTTTGTTCTCTCTCTCGAATCCAACTTAACGATGTTTTTGCGCGACATCTGTACGTGTGGACTGGATAAAGGACTCTTTTCCCCCAAACGGATTGCAAAATGGATTTAAAATGGATTCAGAAAACATTTGTTTTGTGACATCTGTACTTAACATATGTATCTACGTACATATGCATAACTCAAAAACTAAAAGCCTCAGAACGTTGAAATATGGAACTGTTATAACATGCAGTTGTGCACCTCCCTTTTTTTGCAATCGGCCACAGCACAAACGTATATAAACACTCGTATACACATAAGCATATGCACTCTGTTATCCAGCTAGGTGAGCTCAGTTTTTTTATTCTTATATGCTGGTAACTTGTACGTTTTTTGTTTTAAAAGGGATTGAATTATGTTGTTCTTATGTTTCGGTTAAAGTTTTTATGCCTTTAGTTAATCTGTATGCATTTGTTGTAGAATTATCCACAATTTAAAAATTGCTTAAGTCTCGCTAAGCCTAACGAAGCCGCCATTTGTTTAGATTTGAAACTCTTAGTAGAATAGTGAATTAAGTCAGTTTGTCCAGCAATTCAAGAGTCTTTTTACCGAGTGGACTAAAGGTAAATTTTCAGTTTTGTGCAGCGAAAAATCTGTCTTCCTGCACGCTGGCTGAATTGCTTGTTTTTACATAGAAACTAATTTTAATTCTAGAAAAATAAGCGTTTTTAAATTTTTTAATGAAGATGTTTTGAGTTTTTGTGTATTTTTTTGCCTTGCCGCGAAGTGAGAAAATTAATTAAATGCGAAATATGTCTCTTAACGAAATTCGAGGAAATAAGTTTAAATGAAATGCTACAAAAATGTGTGTAATGGAATAGGCCGTACAAGAAAGTCATGTGGTGTCCACATCAGATTTTTTTTTCTTAAACTAAAACAATAATAACTAAAAATTTTTCTGAATTATTAACAAATCCCTCCGTTACATAAAATTTGAGACTAGAAAAAGAGAGATATAAATCAATTGATTTGATTAGACCAGGGTTCCCAACATTTTTCTCCCTAAGCAAACATTCTAGAATGTGTGTTGGACAGAGGGTACCATTTACTTTTTCAATGTGAATTTATAGTGAGTTCGATACATGCACACAGAAAAAAGAGATCGGTCGCATTTCGTTTTGTGTTGGCATCTGCATTGGACGCAATTTTTATTTCATTAAAAATAAGGAAACGTTTACACAGAATTTTATTGAAAACTAAAATATTTTTATTGTGATCGCACAATGGCAGGCACACGTTATACGATCGGCGGGTGCCATGGTGCATAGGTTTGGGAACCCCTGAATTAAACTATCGCTTGATCAGTTAAGCTTAACACATGACGGTCATCTTGGTTTGGTTTGGTCTGGTTTATTTGATTACAGCAAATCACTCGAGGGCCATCTGCTCAAGAGAAGGGATGCCTTCATGGAGGATTTTCCAAGGGAAACTGGCTCATATGCACCTTACACATAGAAAAACCACGAAAACGCCCACACAGCCAGCCCGTTTGCCGGGATTGGAACCCTGTACCCAACTACCAGTGTTCATCGACTTTATCGCTCGGCCGCTGGGAAGCACACGATGGTCATCGCATAGCAAATAGAGAAGAAAATCGCTAAATTTTTTTTTTCTTCACTTATTGCTTCAAAACTGTCTATTTCAAAAACATAATATAAAGAATAAAAGCTATTCACCTTATTGCTTTAACAATTTTTAAAGAATAAATTTACAATTTTATAAAAATATTAAAAGTCAAATACTATTATAATTACTTCAATTTAGGTTTTACATAGAATTTTTCATTGTCAAGTAATAGTGGGAAAATGCCATATTTACTCGCGTATTCCGCACTTTTTTTTTAGTCTTATCTAATACAGGTGGAGAAGAGAAAATTACCTTGCGTATACCGTTTCTAAGAGTGGAGGGGAGCTTAAATGAAGAAAATAGACCATTTGGAACTATTATTACTGTATTCTGTATTTCAAAGCATTTAGTTAAAAATAGGATTTCTGTAATACTAAGGTGATCAGATTTTGAAGTTCGAAATTTGGGACGCTATATATATAGTCTTTTATTAAAGTTATTGTAAGTGGAGGTAGCATGCAGATCAAAATTGGTTCTAAATTTCTTATGTGTATATATATATATATATAAATCAAAACAAATAATTTTTGTTTCATTTTTTAGTAGTGATATATAACATTTTTAATAACTAAAGAATAAATCAAAACGTAGTATTCCTTTTTAAGCAAAATAATAAATTTGTAACTCTTCTAAATTATTTCGATGAACTAGCCTTATATTTCTCTGAAGCATGAATATTTCTTAGAACATCTTTTTTCTTTTTGGTCTTCATATAAAAGTCCGCTCAATTTTCATCAAAATTTAGCTTCGACCGCGTCTGGCATGAGGGGCTCATCTACAAGCTTATCTCCTTAAACATTGAACCGGAAATGATCAAGTTACTATACTCCTTTCTTACAAATAGAAAATTTTTTGTTTCCATAGAAAATGAACACTCATGTCTCAGGAATATTAAAGCTTCTGTTCCACAAGGTTCTATTTTAGGACCCCTTCTTTATCTCTTTTATGTGTCAGATTTTCCGCCCCTGGATCTGATTAGCGGCTGCTTTATCGGCTGCTATGCGGACGATACTGCAGTGGCTGTCAGATCCATTAGGGCTGAACATGCAGTATTAAAACTTCAAAAATTTATGCCTTCCATTGAATCGTGGTGCACCAAGTGGCGTATTGCTATTAATGCATCAAAGTCTCAACTTTTACTCATCCGGAGAAGATATGCACGCAAAGGATTCTATGGTGAATTGAAATTATTTAATGAAAAAATACCACTTGTCACCAAAGCCAAGTACCTTGGTATCGTGCTGAACACCTCCTTTAAGTGGAATGATCATATTGCAAAAATTAAACAGAAGACCATAGGAGTAATTAACAGCCTCACTCCCTTACTTGGAAAATATTCAAGACTAGACCTTTATAAAAAACGTCACATATACACTGCTATTATTCGTCCAATTATGACATACGCTTCACCCGCATGGGCAGCCTATAAGGCAAAGGATATTAAAATTCTTCAAATTATTCAAAATAGATTCTTAAGATTAATTACCGGAGTTCACTTTTATGTTTCTAACGATATGCTACATAAGGATCTACAAATTGAAACTATGGAAAAATATCTGCACAAATTGAACAAAAATTTCTTCGATAAAGCCATAAATTGTGACCGACTGAAGCACTTCAACACGTTTGATTACATCATCCTTGAAGAGGACGTTGACCTTCGTGCACTTGCAGCATTCCTCACGCGGAGTGCTAACTTCCCCACGTAATAAAAATTCATGACTGGTTTCCGTTCACACAATGTTTAATATCCTGTACATGTTTGGTGCCTACCTTACTTATACTTTTCAATTTACATTAACTGTTTTGTAACTCATGATACTGTATCGTATTTAAACTTGTATATTTTATATTTATTATGCATTGTATATCTTTTCAGTCGTCTTGTATTTGCCACTTGTGGCTTCCCTTTTGACCTTTACTCTTTTATTTTTTATTTGTCTGGACTTTCAACGTCTTGTGGCCTTTTTAGGCAAATTTTGTCACTGAGCCGGTAAAGTTGCATTATTTGCAATAATTCGACTATAAAATCACTGACTGACTGACTCAAAATTTAGTAGGTGTCAACATACTCTTCAAAGCGTTCATTTTAAGCTGCGGCTTATCACTAGTCCAAAAATTGTTCATAATGCTAAGCACTCGCTCAGGTGCAGCATTAGTGACATGAAGACAAACTCAATTTTAAAACATTTGAACAAGGAATCTGGTTCTTATTAAAATGTGCAGTTGTTTCTATCCAATTCTGAACTGGTTACATCTAATTTTTTTACGATTCCAATATTTTTCTTTTATGATAAGCATTTAAGGTAAGCATATTCGAAACATATATCAATTTCCAATAATTTATGATTTGGTACCATTTTATTAATTAACAAAAAGGCTGTTTCAACTTGACTCCAAGAAAGGATTTCATTTAATATGATCCAGCGGTATGTTTCCATCTGCTGGAATACGTTTTTGTTCATTTCTCCAAATAAGCAAAAGCAAAATGAAAGAATAAAATGATGAATATAATAAAGAATAAGATGATAAAATGAAAGAATAGCTTCTCGAAATTCAATAACTTCGCATTATGACACGTCTCCATTCTCTTCAAGTTTCTCTAGAGTTTTTTTTTTACATTTATTGAAATAAAGTTCTCTATTTTACTAAATATTGAAGCTTTCAGAGCCTCCGTTGAAGCTATTACTTCAAATACAGACGCAGTTTGATTTTCATTCGTTGTAACAACTTTATGAAATATTGAAGCCTGAGTGTTGATAAAAATAGGCAAGTTCTACGTTTGTATTTTTAAAGAATTTTACAATAACGGGGATGCTTTTCTTGAGATTGAAAATAAGCCTTCAGTGGCTGAAGCATTTGGAGTATCTTTTCAGTAGTGGGAAGGAATGCTAACCATCTTATTTGTGAATACCCTAGTATCAATGAAAAATCGATTTCTACAAAGTTGCAGAAATTTTTCAATGTTTCTACTCTAACATATAAAATTTAAAGTATAACTTAGCCATTTCTATATTAACTGGCTAAACATCAGCTTGTAGGGTCCACTTGGCTATTTTCTACGTGATGACTGAACGTGTAGTAAATTCAAAATCGCTGAAGCAACCTTGTAGTTGGCGTACATTTATTAAAACACTCAATCGATTTCGAGGGCAGCTACAGATCCCTCCTCATCGGGAGAACGAAATTTCTAGAAAGGGAAAGCAACCTCAGTAACGGCTTTTTATACCCTCGGGTAGTACCATGCGCGAGGAGTCAAGCCATCTATAGGCAAAAATAATAACAAAGAATTATGTTAATAGAACCTTAAAAGCGTTAGGAAGGACTGAATTGAACCTAAAATCATTCACTAAACATGCTAAATCCTTGCGAATATGAAAAGCCTCAATAAAATCCAATTCACCAACGGAAGAAGCTTTTTGGATAATTTTTGCAGATCCAAAGTCAAAATTATGATTAAATTTCCAACTATGATACGCTATTAAAGACTTGTTAATTTCGCTCTTTCGGACATAAGATTCATGTTCCCTCCTCATCAGGAGAACGAAATAATAATAAATTCTTGTAGGAACTAGGCAGGGTGAAAAGAACCCTTTATTAACTGTTAAAATTCGCAATACGTCGACTTGACGCTAACAAACTACGTCTCTGCTTAGGCGATAGTTGAATCAAAGAACTGACTAAAGATCTGAAGATATTAACAAGTAGTAGAATTGCGCTACAGGGCTCAGACTATCCTATTTCCTGACATAGCGTTGAAAAATCTAGTGGCAGCAAAGTAATAGCTGTTACGCCACGTTTAACCAGCAATAAATGCTAAGTAGAAGCTCAGGCTACAAAAGCACAGAGTTCGCCCACACTCTCTAACTTTCCCTTCTAGAACTTGGTATTTGAAACTTTCCTCCTCAAAGTAGAATTTGCATTACTTCACGCGCGCTATCAAATTTAAATGTTCTGGCATTGACAATTAGGGGAAATGAAAGCTTATAGGAAAGTTACTTCAAGTTAAATTAAATTTTTTTTAAATAAATATAAATCCCTACAAGCTGATATTCTTATAATATTGTAAATAACATGCGCTGCATATCCGATTCCAAGTAAACCATGATTCGTTTCAGTTTAACAAAAATGTTATTTTCTCCACGTCTATCAGCTCCTCCAAAGTTAGAATTCATATTATCAGCACAAAGACCAATAACGTTTTCATTTAAATTATTTTCTTCAACACAGGTAGTTAAATAGTTGCTGAGAATATTGGATGCTTCATCAAATAAAGATATAAAATCTAAAGCTTTTACCCTAACTCCCTAGCACCAGTTTATAAATCTAAGTATTACAAAAATATTTATTTTCTTGTGATTGGGTGCATAACTTAAAATTGAAACAAATGAACATTTTTCCAAATCATTGTGCCATATTTTTATAGAGCATGAAAACATTTAGCCTTACTGTATAAGATCGCACTTCTCTTGCTTTAAAAAAAACCCTTATATCTCTACAGTGGTGCCCGAACTAAAAAAAAAGGTGGATGATGATTTTCCACCACCAGGATTTGGAGATTGGGTCACCTAATCTCCAGTCGCCCTTTAAAAGGGGGAGTATATAAGGTATTTCTCCTGCCTTCTTGGCATGCCCTCGTGGTGTAGTAGTCAGCACACTCGGCGCGCATTCAAGAAGTCCATGGTTCGAGTCTCGGCGAGGGCATTGCTCATTTTTCCCATTTCCTGCTTCGAAATAATCCTAATGTCACTACAGTTGCGCTCGAACTAAAAAGGTGGTGGATGATGATTTTCCTCCACCAGGATTTAGCGATTAATCCCCAGCCGCCTATTAAAAGGTGGACTATATAAGGTATTTCTCCCGCCTTGTTAGCATGCCTTCGTGGTGTAGTGGTCAGCACGCTTGGCGCGTATTCGAGAGGTCCGTGGTTCGAGTCCCGGCGAGGGCATTGCTCATTTTTCAGTTCTGCTTCCGAAATACCCTAATGGCTCTACAACTACTTCGGCCTTGGTTAGCACACATGTAAATTTAGCAGCTTGGACGGACAATCCATAGACCTAAAGCTATGGTTGTGGCAAATAGCATGGTATGCAGCAGTATTTTCAAGCTAATTCTTCCTTATGAGCCCTTTTCTCCTGTTTGAAGAAACTCTTTAATAACGAGCTAGATGCAGCAGCAGACTTTGACATTTTATGTGTATTTCTACTTATATGAAGTTTAATATCTGTCCACCATGGCTTATTGAAAATTTTGAAGAACACGTATTGAACCGTACATCGGAATCGCTTAAAAGTTTTTTCAATAAAAGGTATTCCTTCTGTCGGTCTTCGTTAGAAGTACACTTACTTTTTCTTGAACACATTACTAAAAAATTCAATGGTAAAAGTAAACAATAAATTAAACTGCAATAAAGCATACCCTTAGCACGTTTGCAACGCACAGTTGATAAATAAAAAATTTATGTCTAACACAAAACGGGAAAGGTCATCATTACACGTCATCGTTTCGGCAGATTTAAAAAAAAAATTTTTTTAACCCTTACGCAAAATCAGAACGATGATGGAGTAAAAATTTTACGATCTTAACGTGACAAAAGAAAGATGATTTCAGATGCATATATCTACAGTGAAATTTACGCAAATGTCGAAAGAATTATTTTTAGATGCCGTGTAATATTGTGCAAGGGGATGATACATATTAAAATATGTAATGAACCGCTGATAGTCAACATTCAAATCACAATCCCATTAATATATCAATTAAAAATCGCAGTGAAAATCGCAATTAAAAATCTAAGTGAAAAATAGGAATTGCAACCGTGAACTTTGAGCAAAAATTAAGTGTATGCTGGGGAGTTGGGGAGATAAATACAGGAATGAGAAATAGAATACACACACTTCAGTTTTCCTGAGCTAAACGCTAGATGGGGAAATCCCCTTTTAATGAGGCCGGTATGGCGCACGTCTCTTAAATTACGCTTGTATTCTCAGTTTGCAATCTACACTACATAAATAAATATATGGATTTAAACTTTTCGTTCTCGCACTTTTATTTTTCGGGACAATTCGGGACAAATGCTATAACTTCGAGACCGAAAAACGAGTTATAAAAAATCGGGATAGGGATTGAAAATTCGGGACGTATGGTCACCTTAGTACCACTCGGATTTACTTACATAAGTGTAAATGCACTTTCTTATCTGTTCATACATTTTATGTTGTTACAATAAACAAGAAGTTTCAAAATATTCATTGAAAAGTTTAAGGTGTAAATACACGAGGATGAGAACTACGCGTATAAATGCAAGTCGTATAACGAGACTTAAAATGAAATGAAAAGAATTTGATGCAGCTGTTAAGAACTTTTGAATAATTATCATTGAGATATGGTAACTAGTTGTGCTTAATAACAATGATGCTGTTGTTGCTGTCGTGTCCATTATGACATGGAACAATGGTTGCCAGAGTCTGCTCCAAAGAGGGTGGCGTTGCATTTGCAGTCAAGAAGGGGACATTGACGTTAATTGTGGAGGGGAAAATCAACGGCTGCATTAGGGATCATAAGGGGAGATATATTGTAAAAGAAAAGAGTTTTTAGGTCTCGTTCAACATCAGTATATCAGGAATAAAAACTTGAATGGAGCTACAGAGTTCTCCTCTATTCTTCAGTGTAAGTCAGTAATGTATACAAGGATGTACATGGTAACAGAATGGAGACAAATTATATAGGGTGTGAAAAGTTTTGAAGTGTTCTTTTATGGTTGTCCTCCGAAAACATCGCGGACGAAAACGTCGCGGAGAAAATAACACAAGGCGAAAACGTCGAGGTACAAAACATCGTGGGAGAAAATAAAGCAACGAGAAAACATCGCAGTTCTAAAACATCGTGGTACAAAACACCATCGTCGAAAATAAAGTGGTTCAAACACTTCGCAATTTAAAAACATCGTCGTTAAAAAATATCGCTGTAAAAAAGTACCTACAAACCATCGCATGACGATAACATCGCAGACATGAGTTTTCCGAATTTAATAATTGTTTAATAATTGTAAAAACTCGCATAATGATTTGTGAGCCAAAGATAGAAAGAAGGATAGTTTTTACTTTCATATTTTTTTATAATTAATAAATAATTGCTCAAAATGTAAAATGGAAACTTAAGAATAAAAAATTAATGCAACTTATAGCACTCAACAGAATTTTAAACTGACATAGTTAACAAACAAAGCTCATTAATAAATTATTTTTTACAAAGTTTTACTGGCAATTTTTCATGAAAAGTATAATCTAAAAAAGAATAGAAAAAGAAAGATAAGTAACTGCGTGAACTTACCTATAAAAAATTGCTAAGTTAATTATGAGATTATTTTCTTCACTTTTGTTAATCTGATACTCTTATAGTGAAAATTATTTTCCGTTTTGTTTAAATTTCTTGTTTTTTAAAAAAATTATTAATTAATAAAAAATATGAAAGTAAAACATTATTCTTCTTTCCACCTTGCGCTCATAAATCATTATGCGAATAGCTATTTACAATTAATAAAGCCTGAAAAACGCATGTCTGCAATGTTATTGTAGGCACTTCATTTTTTACCACGATATTTTTAAATTGCGAAGTATTTGAACCGCTTTATTTCCGACGACGACGTTTTGTACCACGATGTTTTAGAACTGCGATGTTTCCTCTTTGTTTTATTTTCTCCTACAATGCTTTGTACCACGACGTTTTCGCCTTGCGTTGTTTTCTTCGTCCGTGATGTTTTTACCGCGATGTTTTCGGCTGTAACCCTTTTACGTATTATTAAACAGTTTAAATATTGCCCTTTTTTGGATTATTAATAATGTATATCTCTAATTATAATTATCATTATATATATAATGATAATTAATAATGTATAATAATATTAATAATGTATAATTTTGGAATATTAATAATGTATTACAATTGCAAATTAAATTATAATTATCAAATGAATTTAATGATTATATTTATTTGTTTATTAACATTCTAGGAATTTCCTTCTTCCTCTGAGCAATACATGCAGGTTATGTCACAAGGCTGAAGCACTGCTATAAATAAATAATCCGATCCAATTCCAGCTGAGCAGCACTAACTGTTTACGGAATATATCATAGTTTTTGAAAAGCTGTTTCCGAAAAATCCGGATACACAAATGTTTTTTCTTCAACTAAATATTAGAATTTATTGACTATAAGCTTCTCATCGACTGTCTACATCTATTCTCATCAGCGAATGATAGCATCCTCGGTTCAAATCCCATTCAGATTCTTTAATACGATTAATGAAATTTTACCTGAATTGTGAAGAATGTTTAACGAGTTCGGGATTTTCTTCTTACCTATTAAAATATTTTAGTATTTGAAAACATCGGAATTGTATTACGAGATCCTCACTGTCAAATTCACGAGTAAATTAAGTTCACCATTTTCTACATTCACTTCCTCTGTGGGTGTTATTGCTTTACACTTTATCGTTCAATAATGCATTTTCATTGTAAAAAATCGCATTTATCCTAAGAATTCAATTTATATTTTCATTTTCTCTGTATAAAACTGAATGCAGAGAAGTTAGATATTTAAACGACCCCCACATTTTCTCACGACTCCAGGTGAGCTTATCCCTCTTTTTTCAGCTTCCCCCCTGAAAAAAAGGGTTCGAAATTTATGTGACCGCATATAGGCAACATTCTCCAAAGAGAGGTTTGACTTCTATTTTCCATTCCCCATTTTGAAGGAGAGCGCCCCCGGGGTAATCCAGGTGTCTCTCACCAACCCACAAGAGAGAACTTTCGGCTCACCACATATTTAAAGTGCCGCCATGCCGCACCTACACAATACATGTACAAACATCCATGTCTTCTCCGGGATTCGAATCCGGGCCCTTCGGTACCGTAAAAGTGGTTCCAGAATCTACAAAGGAAGAGAGTTGCCCAGCGGAAACTGAAAACATTAAGTGACTTCTGTATTAGTAATTATTCTTTGACGTTCGAAGATAGTAGCCATAAAGTACAAACTTGTGTCGTATATAACACACATTAGGTTCTAACGACGTCATTTCTTAGCATAGTCTCCTAGAATTAGACATCGCATCTTCAGTATGGCATTAGCTATTCTTGAACTGGCACATTTATAAACCCGAGGACAGATTACTTGATCTGCAAAACATAGCAGTATATACGTTAGAACTATATACGCTAATTCAGTATGTCAGCAATGTAATACGTCAGTTCGATATGTAATTTTCTATTTATACAGAGCCAGGTTTTTATACACAAATTTTGTACTATATCAGAATGCTGTACTGTATCTGTACATGTTAATATCTTTTTTTTATAGTACCTAACCTTTACTAAGGATAATATGCCTCATGTAAACTTTAACTATCATGATAAAGTATATGTATAGATATATGTATTGTTACGTTTTTCTCTATCTTCTTCTTCTTCACGTTAAGGGGTTCGTGGATTTGGAATGAATAACTACGACGACACTTGATGGAGTATCGAAACACATTTTATTGGCTAGTATTCTTCAAGACAGCTCCGAAATCATGCTTACAGTCATCGAAGAATTACTATAAACACGCTGAAACAATCAGCGACACAGCCTTCAGGCTATCAGGCTATAACGGTGAAGACGGCTTCACAGCAAAGCACCAGAGTACAGCTTCCGACTCTGCTCGGTCGTTCTCGGAACTCTATGTACTCTCGAGACTCTACACGCTACAAATCGCGATGCACTCGACGATACACAAGAGTACAGCTTCCGATTCGGTTCGGTCGTTCTCGAAGCTCAACACACTCTAAGATAAATCTCGACGATGCACAAACTCGCGATACACTAAGAGATTCTCTCGATGCACTCGACGACCAACTCGGCTAGGTCTACGCACTGACTTCGTATTAGACTACGCACTGACTTCGCACTGATTCCGCACTGACCCAACTAACTCCCTCTCCGCGTACCAGCAGGGTTCATATAGCTTTTAGCTTGTGTTGGAGAAAGTTCTGGGCTAAACCAGTAAGAATTTGTTACAGAAGGTTCTCCATGCGTCTATAGCATATCGCCGATTTTGACGCCAAATGGGCGATTCTCGCCAAATGTGACAACCCTGCCTTCCCTTGCCATTTTTTGGTAACCTTAAACCTGCTTATAAGGTTACCAAAAAATGGCAAGGGAAGGCAGGGGCGAAGCTATCTTACCGCGCCTGGACATTTCGTAGCAATATGAATATGCATGAAAGTATGTATACTTTTATTTATTTTGGAATATATGTGTATATATATGTTTTTATGTTATATGTGTATATATATGTTTTTATGTTATATGTGTATATATATGTTTTTATGTTATATGTGTATATATATGTTTTTATGTTATATGTGTATATATATGATTTATACATATGTGTTTGATTAAACCGTTCTTCATGTGCCTTGTATGCACATGTAAATTTCTTTTTTTGCATTTAATAAATGTCGTCTGCTATGCCGGGGCGGCCCAGGGCTGCGGCCTGGCAGCTACTGGTTAACTCCCGCTGGTTTGGTAACCAATTCTGCATGGATATAACAAGTATACCTGGGTCGGAAGCCAACTCAGCGGTTTACCTCCCCTAACTACTATACCGTCTGGGCGACAATAGCAATGATAACGAAAGAAAACGAAGATTGTGAGTTGCAGATTTTAGCTAGAGCTTTTTATTCCACAGCTATGCACAACGTACTTATAAATAAGTTGAATATGGTAAACGTATTTTGCATCCTAAAAAAGAGGGACCTATGTCTTATCGCCTTCGAAATTGATAGCGTTATTAAAGTACAATAACACGACGAACGAATATTAATTTAGAAGTCAAACAACAAAAATCAGCGTTATATTTTCAAATTTTTATTATTCTCCCATCAATAAAATTCCGAGTTCCATACTCAAGGACCCCATTCCGGATATGAATTCCTGGGATATTTACAGGATTCCTTGCCAATGTGGTTTAATTTATATTAGCCAAACTAAGAGCGCCTTAAAATTTGCGTTAAGGAACATGAGGCATATGTTAGAAAAAAGGAAACACAGAAGTCTTCTGTTGCCCAACATTGTTGGTCCGAAAATCACACTTTTAATTTTTCTGTTGCCGAAATTATTCAAAAAACATCTTCCATTGGTGAATTGGATTTTCTAGAGGCATTTCACATTCAAAAAAATCTTTCTGTTCTAGTTAACAACCCTAATTCCAATCCATCTTTGCCTTCAGCCTTTAAAGAAATTATGTTTTAGTTCTCGTTTCATCAACAGATGGCGCCAGTAGCTTGTCTCCTGTTCAGTCTTTCTTATCTTATCTAATCATTATATCTTATCTCGTTCATTTGCGCTTTTGCAGCTACGGACGGTGGTTCGGTAAAAACCATCAAAACTAGTCCTGTGAAAATTTGAAAATATAACTCTGATTTTTGTTATTTGACTTCTAAATTTATAGTGTTATTATTAAATTTAAGTTGATGCAGATGGCGCTACTAGACTAAGACTATGACTAGGAGTCGATATTATTACAGAATTATTGCGAAAAGAAACTTTGCCGGTTTTCTTGAAATTAAGCCCAGAGGCATATGACATAAAAGTTCTGGACGTGGGAATCACTGAAGAAAAACCGGAGGCAAGGGAAAAAGAAGAAAAAGGGGGCGACCAAGAAGGTCAAAAAGTCAAAAGAAGCGAATCTGACAAAATATCCTCAGAGCTGGACGAGGAGCGAAATAAAATACTAGATATAAATAACCATATACAAAATACTAGCTACAAAAATCAAAATACAATATGCAAGATACAACAAGCTATATAAAAGTTACACAAATACAAGATGCAATACAATCCAATTAAACAAGTGAAAATCTTACAAGTGCAGATAAAATATGAATACAAAGTGAAATCTGATAAATGTCAAAGCAGAGGCGACCACCATTGAGGAGCTTTAATAACGAAATTTTGATCAACATCGATGATAGTATATGCTGCATGAAGCCTAATAGTTTTGTCTTCAAATGAAGAATCCCGTAATTAAATACTTGAGTGTAGTCACAGGCGATGGCCTTAGTAAAGAATTTCTTATTTGTTCTAATGAATTCAGTAACAGTTTCTATTTTTAAATCTCTATGAAGTAGTTCATTTCGGATAAGAATATCAGTATCTGTAATATTTCGCAAAAATTTGTTTTGTACCACTTCGAGCTGCTGAAGTTGAGTTTTCGTAGCTTTCCACGCTGGAGCAGCATAGCACAAGATAGACCAGATACAGGTCGTATATATTTGTCTCTTTGTGCGTGAGCTTAGATTTGAGAATTTTTCGATAACTCGGGAAAATCTGTTAATGATTCCAAAAACTTTGCTTTTTGCACTTTTAATAGGGTTAGACTATGTATAAGGTATTTCTCCTGCCTTCTTAGCATGCCTTCGTGGTGTAATGGGCAGCACACTCCGCGCGTATTCGAGAGGTCCCGGTGAGGGCATTGCTCATTTTTCAAAACTCCTGCATCGAAATATCATAATGTCTTTACAGTGGCGCCCGAACTAAAAAAAGGTGGTGGACCACGATTCTCCACCACCAGAATTTGGCGATTGGGTCCTCCAATCCCCAGTCGCCCTTTAAAAGAGGGAGTATATAAGGTATTTCTCTCTTCTTCTTAGCATGTCCTCGTGGTGTAATAATCAGGACACTCGGAGCGTATTCGATAGGTTCGAGTCCCGGTGAAGACATTGCTCATTTTTCATGTCTCCTGCTCCAAATTAACCTAATGACTCTACACATGTAAGATTTCGATTCAAAATAATGCCCAAATATTTGGCTTGATTAACAATAGGTACAGGTGGCGATGCTAGTACTAGCGCAGTTTATTTTTAGTTACCACGTGACTTGCGTTTCGACGACGAGAGTAGATTTTTTGGGGGGGGGCTGTTATTCTAATGTATTGTTTTTTTCCTTAAGAATAAAAAAGCGTCGGTTGTTATTTATAGTGTTATTTCACATCGTATTGTCAGATAGAGTTTTATTCAAAATTTACTGCGACCTAAAGATTATTTTTGCCTAATTTTAAATTTAAGGTGGTTTTCTACCAGATTAAGGAATATAATGTTTCCAGATAAACTTTAAAATTTAGTCATAGGTGTAGAAATTAGGATTTCTAGAAATACCTCTGCCAGAAATTTGCGCAGGTTTATATTTAATCTTCTTAAAATGCCTAGGAATAATTAAAGCGTTTGTTCTGCCTTTTTACTCTAAATGCGTTCTAAATTCAGTACTTGTCGTATCAGAAATCTTAAGAGATTTGAATTTCAGATCTCGGTGCGGGGGAGGGCAAGAAAAGGTTAAAAATAAACATTCGTTCCCTTTCTTATCAAAAGACACTTAACAGTCACAACGTGTTCTTCAGACACCGTTATGCATTGACGTCTAATGTTTGAGCTCTGGGCTATTTTTAACCAATCGCAAATTTTGACCTATCCAAATCCGGAAAAGCGGAAGGTTCATTCATCACAAAACGGGTGGTGGGAGAACAAAATAGAACACTTGCAAATTTGACGTCAAAGACAGATTTCTAGAACATGTAAATAAATTTTAATAAAATATGGCAATACTACTACAAATTTTCATCTAACATCGTTAATAGTGCGTTTCATAACATATGTTACAAAGAGGCTAGATTTATCACTACCAGATTCTTTTTTTTTTTTTTATGCCTTTACGCAAATTTATGTATGGGATTAGTTTTATTATTACTCAGCGCCATCTGTTGCGTAATGTTGCAAATAAAAATGAATTACTCGTTCACCAGAGTTGCTTAGACAGTGGTTCTCACCTTTTTTTGCCCCCTCGCACCCCTTTCACTATTGTTTGACGATTATTATAAAATTCGAAAACTACGCAAACATTTATTTAAATTAAAATTATTTTTAATGTGTTTTATGAATTCAATGGGAAAAAGTACAGAAAATGTTGATAAATACCAAAGGTTGAATAAAGGTAGACTTTTATAATCATAAATTAAATCTAAATCCGCAGCAGGTAAATAAAAGGCTGACCGCATTCCGCCCCTGAAACTATGAAATTCCTCCTCTAATAGGGGAAATTCCCCATGGTTGATAATCCCTCACTCATACGTTGTGAATAACTGGTCCAGTTTCCTTTAGGTTATTTGCTACTACTTCAAAAAAGAAGATAAAAGGAACTACTTTCATACATGTTTATTATATTTAAAAACATTGTCTTTTAGTACAATAAATTCGAATTATCTAAAAAAATAATTATAAATTCATGTTATAAATTCAAAATTACATTCGTATTCATTCATTTTTACTAAGCGAAAACTATTCTGTGTGTTTTTACTTTTTCCTAGAAAGCGCTTTATTTTCATTGTAACAAAAATCTCTTTATCAACAATTTTACACAATTTTAGCAAGTTTTTTTCTTTTATGAAATCTGCTAAATAATTACCAAACAGAATATTAAAAATAACAGTATTCGTCCAAGCAAAATTTCCCTGCCCCACCCCCGGTGCTCTCCATCAAAATTGAGGGCGAGTTGCTGAAATGAGCCAATTCATGCTGTTACCTGTATGGCGCTCAAGGTTCTTGACAACGACAGGCGCAATCTTGCTGTCTTTGTTATGACGAATTTCGAGGTCTTGTTCTGATCTTACTTTCAGACCAGTGACAGAAAAGTGAGATAAGTTACAACACATACCGTACCATAGTTACAATAGCATCACAGATGTGTAGTGCATAAAAATATTCGTTAAAGATTAATCCAAGCCATCAACTGTTATGGATTAGGCGAAACTGAGTTAAATGGATACAATAACAATAGTGTTACGGATTTTGTATTTATTTAGCTATTTTTAGTAGAATTGTTTCATTTCCCCGTGAAATGCTGCGCGCGACGAGTTTTAAGATGAAGCCTACGCCGAAAAAGTAAAAATACAGGAGCACGCGTATTTAACATTTTAATAAATAGATATCTCGTAATTGTACTGTTTTGCTATCCAAAAAAATCGAGAAAATACCAGAATGTTCTCGTGCTTGATTAAAACCTTATAAAAGCCGGATTAAAAGACCTCAGCTCAGTTGTTGTTTTAAGAGAGTTGTAGTTGCTTAATGCTGCAGTTACTTAGTGCTGTTATTAATTGTAGAGAATTCGCAGTGAGATCGGATTAGCTGTATCTGTATTTTGAATTGAATTCTATTAACGTATTGAATTCTATTTAACGTAACCTATTAGTAGTTCAAAATATAACTACTGTGAGATAGTGTGATATTGCACGAATATCTCTGAGGAAATATTTCAGCATTTTGTTTTATTTCTGTGAAAAGAATAAATTTTACTAACTTTTTATCGACTTGTGCATTCAATCCATTACGAATCCGCAGCAACCGTACGCAGGCAGCAATAATGAAATTTGGCGGTTTGCGTAAATTTAGAACAAATCTGATTTAAAAAAATCATCTCGGAAAAGTTATTCATAGCTATAAAATCATCGTCGTTGTACTCAGTTTCTTAATTAATATCTAAATATTTGATTGAACTACATCATGAAAAACGAAAGATGTTTGATTTCTGTTCAGCTTCTTACCGCATCATGGTATTTGGGACAGCTGGAGACATATTCTTAAAATTTTGGGGAACTTCGAAACTTTGTAAAATACCAGGATTAGAATAAAACTTTCTTAAGATTGCTCAATGTGACTGCAAAGTAGTTGAAGATCGTTTCCCCCTTTCATCTCAGAAATAGTAACTACTTATAATGTAATAGAAATAGTAACTACTTATAATGTAATAGAAATAGTAACTACTTATTAGTGTTTCTAGACTCTGTCATTTCAAAATGAATTCATGTCGTATGATTTTTGCATAACGCTCATGACGCAAATATTTACATAACGCTTTAGACAATAATATTTTAATATTACTCAAATCCGTAATATAGCCAATAGTATCCTCTGGAAAACTCTGCGGGTTTTTTATGACCACCTAATTATGTTATTTACGCAATATTTAACCTGAGTGGAGAAATTAAAGAAAAATATCTCCGAAATACCTATTTTAATCCTTTCATTTGCGGTTTTAGAACTCGGGATAAGCCAAAATGTTTTGAGAAATGTAACTAATCAGAAGCATATTTAAATTTATTTTCATTCTACTTATATTTAAAAGTTTATTGCTATAGCGAATTGTCTGTTGACCAGTAGAAAAGAATCATCTTTTTCGCTTAATTTTATGCATTTGCAGATAAGGATAATTTACTCTGCTCTGTGTCTTTTAATATGGATAGCTGGATGCGCGACGAGAAGCCTAAAATTGTGATTATAAAAAAGAAAAAAAAATATATGCAACGCTTTTAATGAATTCAGCCAATGTAACTTCCATAAAATCCAGCTAATGTAACTTCCATGCTAACAGAATCAACCACCACTTGTGGGGATGTAACTAAGGTAACAGTTAATTTAAAATTTAAACCGTAGACTAGCAGTCAAAGACTACATAATTAAATCTAAGCTGGCTCAAAATCTCTAACCGACTTATCAAATTTAAATGTCGGCAGCAATAATGCAAAATCGAATAATTAAAAACTGAGCTGGCAGCACTAACATAACATGGCCAATAAGAGCCGGCAGCACTAACATAACATGGCCAATCAGAGCTAGCAGCACTAACTTAACATAGCCAATCAGAGCTGGCAGCACTAACATAACATGGCCAATAAGAGCCGGCAGCACTAACATAACATGGCCAATCAGAGCTAGCAGCACTAACGTAACATGGCCAACCAGAGCTGGCAGCACTAACATAACATGGCCAATAGAGGCATAAACACGCTGTGATGAGGAGACGGTAAGGCGAAGTCATAGCAAAGGCTGAAATTATAAATAACTGGTTAATTTAAATAATAAATCTTACAACCAAACCATCTTCTCAAACCTACTTCATAAAGCATCTTCAAACTGTGTGATCAGAATAAGCACTTTGTTCATATACACCCATATAAACTTTCTTTTATCCTTTATCCATATAAATTTTACGAGCAGTGAGAACTACCATTTTTGTTCCTTTTTTAAAACTCGAACCGCATATGACGAAAGTGATCTTCTAGGCTCTCTTCTTTTAGCAGTACACTGAAACTAAAATTACACTAGAATTTGTTTTCACGATACACGCTAGAATTATGCAACGTAAGCTGAAAAGACCGTATTTACACATCTGCTTTATTCAAGGCCACACCTTATCAGCGCTAACAAAATACATAATTAGAAGAAAATGTGCTACGAAATGAAAAACCGCAGAATTTCCGTGCATCCCTGTAATTTCAAATGTGAGAGTCGTAACTTATTATTAATAAACAGGGATCAGTCAGAACTGAAAGCGATTCATTCTGCACCAAGCTTTGATCTTAGGCAAGTCACATTTCTGCTCTTGCTTGCTATCCTGCCAACATGTTTGCAACTTAACCGTTTTTTCATCAATCGTATTATCATAACGGTATAAAAGGGGACGAATGTGATCAAATGCAGGCCGGTAGATTACGTCGCTTCGTAATTAAGTGAGTTTTCTCAAGAAATAAAATACTTACAGTCAGCCTCGACGTCAGCTATTATCTCTATGCATTAACGCTACACTAGATTTACGCCCTTAGCTTATAAAACTTAACATTAAATCTTGAATATATACATGTATGATATTGTTGCGTTTTTGCACAGGTTCGTGGATATGCAGTGATTAATGACAACAGCTGGTGAAGTATTAAAACACAATTTAATAGCCAGTATTATTCAGGACAGCTCCAAAAGCACGTTTACAGTCGTCGAAAAATACGATAAGCACGCTGGAACAATCAGCGACACAGCCTTCAGGCTATAACGGTGGAGACAGCTTCACGGCAAAGCATCAGGGTACAGCTCCTGACTCGGTTCAGTCGTTCTCGGAACTCTACGTACTCTCGAGACTCTCCATACGACAACTCGTGATGCACTCGACAGTAAAGCTCCTGACTCGGTTCTATCGTTCTCGGAGTTCAACAAACTCAAGATAAAACTCGACGAGGCATTAACTGGTGATCAACTCGATGGACTGCAAGACACTAACTGACTGACTCCGCCTACAGGCAGGGTTTATATGGCTTTTGTGGTGCTTAGAGAACTTTCTGGTCCAAATCGGTTAGAATTCGTTCTAGTAGAATGTTCTCCATCCGTCTATGGCATTTTCATGTTCATCTATGGCATGTCATCAATTCGTCACCAAATCGGCGATTTCTCACCAAATATGGCAATCTTGCCTCCTCTTGCTATTTTCTGGTAACCCTAAACCCGTTTTTTGTGGAGAAGCTATCTTACCGAGGCTGGACATTTCGTAACAATATTTTAGAAGTTTCCAATCGTGGTACCATGATAGAATTTAGCGGAGAGCTGATTAGAGAAGATGAAACTAATCAACTTACCGATCAGATTTATGGTCGAAGAACCACAAAGGCATTGGATAATCACATTATATCTTTGTTACTTTCCTATTACGCTGTTCAAACATAGATGGCAATCTGCTCCCCAAAATATTTAAGTGCGCACTCATATTTTTTTTTTTTTTTTAAACCGCAGAGAGAGAAGGTGAAACGGGAGACATAGTTTATTCTAGCAACAGCAGGCGAGAACGTGATGGGTAATAACTGCTTGGAAAGTTTTTGCTTTAATCCTGAGCAACGATTAAGCTCAAGGTTTTGCAGTGCAGAGAAATTTCAGGAAAAGAGTTGTGTAGAATTGTAGATTTTCCAAAAACCTCAATAAATCTTTTGTTTTTAAAAAAAAACTTGAGAATTTTGTATTAAATTAAGTTTTTGCGGATGTTTTTGTTTCATTGACTTTTATTAAATACACTCATATATATATATATACTTATGTAAATAAAATGTACTCTAATAAACTTAATTTTGTTGAATATATTTTTTTTGGCAATATCCTTTAACACAAAATTCTTTGACCACAAAAAAATATCTCAGGCCCTTCAGGCCCTTTTGAGCACATTATGACTCAGTGAAGTAACGGAAGAGCAGACATTCTATACATCTTGGGACAAAAAATACTAAACTCCATACATATTCTAAATCATCCGAGTTACGAATACTCAAGTCATCAGCATGATTTTTAAAGGTATTTTGAAGTAAATGCGCCACATAATTAACAGAGTATTCTGAAAATATCAATTGAATATTTTCCACTGCTTAGTTTCCATTAACAAAGTCTTGCAGTAAGTAATTTAGACGATTGTAAATTCGGCCTGAAGGAAATTAGAGGCAGGTTGAGTGCTAGGCGAAAATTTTAAGCGCTTTGATACTTACGACTTTTTTTGCTATCTGCGATATTGTGTCTCTAGGTAAAACTATGGGGTAGGAAGAATTAAAAAAAATTCAGAAGCAGCAACAAAAGGCGATTGTGAAAGAAATGATCAGAAACTTCAGAAAAAGAAGCAAGAAAATTTATCCTATTTCTCTAATCTGCATAATTTATGCAAAATAGGGCAAGATTCACATAACGTTTTCATATAACGATATTATCACCATAAAGCAGCAGGGGCATAGCCAGGCCTGAATTGGGGGGAGGAGCGCCCATTTGTTGAAACTGAATTTCTCTAAAGCAGGATACTTTTTTAGGTAATTGAAAACTTCATTCGAATTTCAAAACTTTTAAAAATATCAACATTTCTTTTTAGTTTTTAAACAGAAATTAATTCACTAAATTTAATTTTAATCAAATTTAATTCAGTGCATTAAATGTTTTTTAATTTTATGTTTTAATGCCTTGCAATGTGCAGAGCTACTTTCTTTTTATATAAAAGTTTCCATTATATGTACACTGCGAAAAAAAGGGGGGGGGGCAGTTCTATATCTTCCGTTCTACTGGGCAGAATGACGAAATTCAAGTTGAGTTTTTCATGTGTCGAAAGCGCGACTTCAGATATATATTAGATTTACATGTAGCATTGTTCGAACATAGGTATTTTGACACAAAATCGAAGTGTTTCTGAAATAACATACAATTTTTTTCCCTATTTCGATTCTGCGACTCAAATTATGCCTAAATATTAAATTATGTAAAGTTTGGTGCGAAATTTACGGAGGAATTCAAAAATTTACCTTGGCACATTTTTTTCAGTTTGCTCCAAGAATAATTCACTTTGCGAACTTTTTAATATATGGCAACCTAATTTCCTTTCCCTTCCTTTGTGCAGGAGCGGAAAAAAGTCACATCGTTCCTACCTTTACATTGTGCATGAGCGGAAAAAAAAATCACATCGCTCCTTTTTTCAAATAATTTTAACAAAGTGCATAAACCACATTTTCGTTATTATCACTTTCAACAAATATGCGAAATTTCAAAATGCGTCAGTATGTAAATTAATGTATATCTTCGGAAATTTTGAATAAAAAGCTCTAATGTTTTGCAGATATTCATAGAAATATATCTACTTTAAGTAGATTGTAAAACTTTTATAGGTTATAATTCAAAATCTTTTTCGAAAAAATTATAAAAATTATTTAAAAATACAAATTTAAAAAATAAATCATAAAAAAATAGGTGAATTTTGTTTGGAATGAACCTGAATTTCGAACTGTGTAAGAAGGAATCAAATAAGTTTCATAAAACAAGAGATATTAATAAATACATACCAAATTGAATTAACATTGAGGAGCTAAAATTTTGAGAGCTAATTTGTTAAAAACGACTCGTGCGATATTTACAAAACTTCGTAGTTTGGCATAGTTTGAGTGGTAGAATCGAAATATGGAAAAACATTGGCATGTAATTTCAGTAAAAATCTTATTTTGTGTGGAAATACCTATGTTAGAATAATGCTATATATGAATCTAATATATATCGTAAGCCGAGTTTTCGAAACATGAAAAACAAAAAAAAAAAAGTGGAATTTCGTCAATCGGCCCAGTAGAATGGAAGATATAGAACTGTCCCCCCTTTTTTTTCGCAGTGTACATCCTTTGAATTAATACCCTGATAGTAATATTTTGAACGGATATGGTAATAAAAACTGAATTTTTATTAACATACCGGTTTGGTAACAGTCTTAATTATGTCAAAATACGAATTATTTAATATTTCTTCTAGTTTTCATTTTTTAAATTGTTAATTTAATCTCTAATTAATTAACATAATGTTTTATTTTATATACACCTTTACGAGGACTCAAATACGGTGCATACGTATAAAATAAGGGAAAATAGTAATCATACACATATGTTATTACTTATGAAGAAAATCATGAAAAACTCAGTCAGCCATACATTTCAGTCACCTAGAATAGAACAGGAATCTAGTACTACTGTTTCGTGGATTTAGCCGTTCAACTACGGATCAGCCTAAAGGAAAGAGATCTGAGTCCCGTCTCCCAGAAGGGCTATTAATTTCCTCTTGGCATTTTGCGTCGTTCACTATAAAATGGCGTTTCCCTTTTTAAATTGTTGCCACCAAATATCAGAGCTCTGCATTATATTTAAAGAAATTAAATAAAATAAAGAATTTGCATGAATGTATGTATGTATGTTTCTCGCATTGCGAAAAAAAAGCGCTACTTCGAGACATCAAATTATGAATAACGTAGTCATTTACTCGAATATAGGAATATGGGCAAATTTCGAGTTTAGAATTTGTTTTATTATCCATTTTATATTTTTTAAATCTTTAACGAATTTTTGATTAACAAACTCAAAGATTTTAAAGCGAGCAATGATAACACTGTACGAAAAAAAAAAGACATTTTTATCTACACCGCACGAGACTGTATATCGGAAATTCTACAGATATGTTCTTTTTAAATATTTTGTGATATTGCTGTTGAATTGAATTTTATAGTTTAAGTGGGAAGAACATGATACTTAATAAATAAAGATAACACATAAAACGCTAAAAAACTCCCCTTTGGTCTTAATATAAGCTGAAAGCATGAAAGCTTCCAGATTTTTTTATTAAATTTTATGTAGGAATCTAGGTCTTAGAGGCAATTACAAAGAAGGGTTAGTTTATGATGACCATAAGAAAAGAGACCTTTGTCAGATACTTCCGAAAGATTTATTTCAAATGAGATAGAACACTGGGATAGAATTTTGGATAGTTTAAAACTAATGTGTTTCACTGCGTTTCTTATTTGTTACTGCAATTTAGAAGTTACCTAAGACTTGTCAAAGGTTACTTTGCTAGAATATTGATAAAGCCGATATTTAGTTTACAATCAAATACAAATTTTATGTGAATGTTTTTCCGAGTTTTCAGCTACATTAAAAACGTCTTTCTAATAACACATTAAATTTATTTTACTCGCATGAATCATAATGTGACATGCACGAGAATTAAGGCAGTCCCAGCTTTCCTTGATTTCGAGTCTATCTTTGAACAGAAATCTATGTCCGTAAGACAAAAAACCAAAAGGAACAGAAACAATTTTTCATCATTATGCATCACTTAAATGCTACTCATCGGAATATGCAAACAAATATTTTCTTGCTTTCAGTATAATTCAATTATGAACTAGAACCTGTGTTCATAGTAAATTAATGTTCAGCATAAAATGCTAAAACGAAATACACGAGAATACATAAGCGAAGTTTTAACTTCATAAGCCTTTCTTGTGGGATGTCTTAACCACTGTAAACGAAAAGATAATCTAAAGGTAATGGTTATTTTATAAATCTGTAGCGTAAAGTGAGAAGCTTAAATGATTTTTTAAACTTTCAAGAAATGCCGCCCAGAGGGTATAGTGGTTAGGGGAGACGACTGCGATACCAAATTGCCCGGGTTTTCACATCTCGGAGAAGGCATGGTTGTAACTGTCCGTCCCTTCATAGGAGGCAAAGGTGGCCCACCTATGAGGCGTCCCCACAATAAAGTGACTACCACTTCTAGCCTTAGTAGCGGCCAAGCCGAAGTCGGCTGAAGGCCCACCATTAAAAAAAAAGTTTCAAGAAATTATACTTTCTAACAAATTTGATTAAAAGAAGGTAAAGGAAAAGATAAATACTTTAAAAACTTTCTTATAAAATGAAACTAAGGGTATTAAAATAATTGAAACTTTCTTTGCTTATTTAATCGAAAAGCAGCTTTTTATGCTTTTGTTATGCTTATTAGTATAAAAGAAACTGAATGAAGATTTAAAGCAACTAAAAGTAATTAACCACAGCTTATCCCAAATATAATTCCCGTCTCATAAATACTCTTTTAACTGGTGATTAATCAAACTAAATTTTCAAGTTAGCGAGCAGAAAAGACTGTGTTCTGGGACCTATACGAATTATGCAGAAAATATAATGATTTTCTACGATGTTAAGCGTCGTCGACTTGAAGGAAAAATTTTTTTGGATTTCCTGGCCGCAAAGGTTAAACGCCTTTTTTGTCCTAATTTCAGATTTTACGACTGAAAAAAAAGTCGCTGAGCTTTGTATGAAATCTTAATCAGTCAAAATAGTGCTAGAGTTGAAATATTTTCTTTTATTTGTGCCAAAGTTTAAAAATTGTTTCTGATTAAAAAAAATTATAATTCTTATGCATCAGAATGCAAGCACCCCCTACGCGCCTGACCAGCAGCATGTTACAACATAACCATTTTCAGTGAATACCATATCTAATTTTAGAATGTAAATTGTAGAGACATTAGGTATTTCGAAGCAGGAGACATGAAAAATGAGCAACGCCTTCGCCGGGAATCGAACCACGGACCTCTCGATTACGCGTCGAGCAGACAGACTACTACACCACGAAGGCAAGCGAAGAAGGCGGGAGAAATACGTTATATACTCCCCCTTTTAAAGGCCGACTGGGATTTTGGGGACCCAATCGCCAAATTCCGGTGGTGCAGAATCATCATCCACCACCTTTTTTAGTTCGGGCGCCAGTGTACAGACATTAGGTATTTCGAAGCAGGAGACATGAAAAATGAGCAACGCCTTCGTCGGGAATCGAACCACGGACCTCTCGATTACGCGTCGAGCATGCAGACCACTACACCACGAAGGCAAGCGAAGAAGGCGAGAGAAATACCTTATAAAATAACAACAAATCACACAGAACAAAATTTTGAGTGAAACAGAGGCCCAATGAATCTCAAGCAGGGACAAGTGACGCTTATAGATAAAAAAAAATCTCGTGTATACACCATATGACTTCCTGTACGGAATATTAAATTATACGCATTTTTTCTTGACAGTCTGTCGCTAGGCTCACTTAACAGCGTTAAATCTCTTCATTTTATAGCTCAGAATGCACAAAAAATTATCGTCTGAAGAATTATCTAATCGTTGCCGCACGTTCAATTCAAATACTATAATAAATCTAAAATGATGTGTAAAAGAAATTAAAAAAAAAAGAAAAGAAACAGTTTTTTACAGACGATTCAGTATTTCTCATTCAATTAATTCAGTTCTCACTTCAGACAAGGCAAAAAGGCATAAAAACTCAAAATATCTATTAAAAATTAAAAAATCTAGTAAAGTAAATCTTAAACACTTATTTTCTAGAACAAATTCCAGAATGGATTAACCATGATTTAATTCGCAATAATAAAAAAAGGCGTTATCATTGTTGTTGCGAAGCTTAGTTTCTCTAGATTAGCAACAAATCTGCTATTCTCCTAAGTTTCAAATGTAAACAAATATGGCTGCCATGGGAAAAATGATTAGGCATAGCCTTAATTAAACAACTTTTAAATTATTGATAATTCTACAAATCTTGCATGCAGATTTAAAAGGCCTAAAAACCTTAACCGGAAGATAAGAACAACATAATTCAATCATTTTTAAAACAAAAAATGCACGATTTACAAACATATAAGAATAAAAAAACTGAGCTCACTCAGCCGAGTAACAGAGTGGATATATGCTTTTAATGCAGCCGATTGCAATCAAAATAGGAGGTGCACATCTACATGTTATAGCAGTCCTATATACAAAATTTCAACGTTCTGAGGCTACTCGCTTGTGAGTTATGTGAGATACATACATACATAGGTATGCACGCACGCACAGACGCCACAAAAACATCTCTTCAGAATCATTTTAAATGAGTTTTATAATTGTTTTGAGGAAAAAAAAAGAGTCTTTTGTTCTGTCCTTACGTTCAGATATCACGCAAAAACATCGTTAAAATGGCATTCGATAGCGGCCAAAATGGATATTTTTATTGAAATATGATACCTTATATTTTTCGCAATTACAATACTTCCTTTTTACTTCGTACAAGGAAGTAAAAAGAAGATGCTTTCTAAAGATAGTTATCTGATATTTTTATAGAAGATAATTTCGCATCCAAACAATCGCATGTTCCTCATAATTTTCCACATATGCCGTTCCCTCTTTTTCATACACAGTAAAATACTAATTTCCTCTATTTGATCTGTTAAATAGTGAGGTTATCTTTTTTTTATATTTACTGATTTTTATTGGTTCTGGGTTATGAACTTTTACACAAAGTATTGTTGTAAACTTTAAGTAAGCAATCATACACGGTCCAGGAACGAATTATTTCCCTTTGCATTAATTTCTATGGGAAAGATTCTGCCGATTTACGAACATGTTCGTTCTTTTGTGCAAGAATTAAATTCGTGAACCGAGGTTTCACTCACTATATATATATTCATTATACGAACTTAAGACCTAAGTTTTTCCTAAGTTTTGCTAGCAGTTAAATTTGAAGTATGCTCTATCCTATTCTTTTTTGGGTTTTGTTACAATACTTGCCCATATTAAAAGCTTATACAAATTTAGTGGCAATCTATGTAATTTAAAGGTAAGAGGTTAATCTTAAACACAAGTCTATTTGCAGCATGTGCCACGTCGCTGTGTTGATTG
>KK114586.1:18819-57798 GCA_000611955.2 Stegodyphus mimosarum | reverse complement strand
TCCCACCCAAGTTTTGCTGTTTTGAGGTCAGGATATTCTTATATACAAGATGCTTATAAGCCACGGCAAGTAACCTGAAATCGTAATTTTAAAATGAAAAGCAATCGGTTTAGTTTATAATCTGATTTTAATTTAAAAACCATCACAAGTGGCCTTATCTGACTTTAAATTTCGATTTGTGTTTGTATTTTTGTTATTAATTCAACAGTTGCAGAGGGGATAACTCACAAAACCAGTTAGACAACTCTAGAGTGAGCCTCTAAGTCATAAATTTACACGCTGAATCACAAATTACACATTTGATATTCGGCAAGTTAACTTAGACAGTCTCACTTTCTTTGGTAGTATAAACTCGTGAACACTGGAAAGACTATAGGGGAATAACCCTTTTGTCTTAACTGTAGACAGACAAATTCAGAAAAAAGGCGTAAATAGCCCTTTTATTTTATCACAACGAAGTAACAATAACCCAACTTGGGTATAAGCAAGCCATCACTTCTGGCTTAACTTAAACAAGTAACGTTAGAACTAAAATCAAATGAAGTTAGCTTGCTCTAATGGCTCACGGGATAAAGTAACGCGCAGGAAGGTTCCGCTTCGAGTGAAACAGGCGAGACAAGTCTAATGGCTAGAAGCACTCAACGTCACTGAATCAAATTGCTATATAGTTATGATAACAAGGTGGGTTCACGTAAGCAGAACACAGTCTAAAATCAACTTGCGAAACCTTCGCTTAAATAGCACTTCTTTCTCCCTCAATCTGAATAAACGCTCGCTGTCTCATTTACTTTCTGGCATGAAAATTGTGGGTGAAAATGAAAGCGACAGAAAAGTTACTTTAACTAAAAATTAGCTATTAGTTAAAAATAAATACATAAATCCTTACCTAAACTTCCCTTAGTCCTTTGAACTAAATCCCCATTAACCTCATCTATCCAGATGCTGGTAGCGACAGGCTCTGCAAAAGGTGCGATATTTTTATACAATTGGATCTTGTTCATTAAGATGCAAAGATGGCCCGCGTAAAAATGCCCGCCATTATGAAGCTCAGTTTACAACTTGAAGAATCTTCAAGATACTGAGACGCGTATCTCTGTTTCGTCCTTAAGAAAAGCATCCTATATATGGCGATTTACAAAGGTTTGCCGAAACTGTGATCGAGAAAAATAGTTCGCATGCGCAACAGGAAAGGAACTAGCATATCTGATTTGCTATTCTACATGTGATGTGCCTTATAATGAAAAAAGTACTTAACATTGCCAGAGTTTTTAAGTTAGGGGCTACCTGCGGGATCGGTATCGACATTCTCGGGTTCGATGAAATGTTAAAGGGGGTCAGTGATGAGCAAGGGTCGATTTAGGGTCGAGAGCCAAAGATGCAAGGGCAATTTATCGGCATAGTGAAGACCCCATTGATTACAATAATAATAATAATAATAATAATAATAATAATAAATTAATATTGTAATCTTTTATAAGATATTTCTCCCGCCTTCGTGGTGTAGTAGTCAGCACGCTCGAAACGTATTCCAGAGATCCGAGGTTCGAGTCCCGGCAAGAGCCTTATTCATTCTTCCCATCTCATACTTAAAAATATCTAATGTCTCTACAGTGGCGCCCGAACTAAAAAAAGGTGGTATGATTCTCCACCATCGGAATTTGGCGATTGGGTCCCCTAACCAAAGAACGTCTACGTAAAGAAGGAAAGGCTCCATAGACGTAATGTAAACCAGTTTGTCCTCTACGCCGCTAGAAAGAAAAGGGAGCATTCGCCAAGGGATTTGACGACGGAACCTGTTGGCGAGAATTTCCCCTCTGTGATGTACCGGACTCGGCCGAGATTTTCCTCCTCCGCCACGTGAATAGGAAATTGAGGAACACGGGTTAAGATGAATCGTTCTTTGACCTGGGAAATGATGAACTATTAGGTGAAGTTTCACTTTCATTGGTTGTTGAACTTGCATTATACATATCGCAGTTTGATGTCTGATTTTATATTCGCTAATATGGAGGGGGAAAAATGGAGTCACACAGCTTTAAACTCTTGATAAACGTGACCGTCGAACCTGTTCGAACTTCGACATCAGCTTCGAGCTTTGGCGCTTTTGGACGACAGATATTTCACGCATGCGCAGCCGTTTTCCTTTTCGTTCGAAGGGAGCCACTTCTGCAGCTGCGAAGTTTTCCTTTTTAACGATACATATTCTTTGCGCTAACCCCCAGTCACTCTTTAAAAGGGAAGTATATGAGGTATTTCTCCCGCTGTCTTCGCATCCCTTCGTGGTGTAGTGGTCAGCACGCTCGACTCGTATGCGAGAGGTCCGTGGTTCGAGTCCCGGCGAGGGCATGGATCGTTTTCATCTCTCCTGCTTTCAAAAAATACCTAATGTCTCTACACCTTTGTAATTTAAACTGTTTATTGATAAAGCTTAGCAAGGAAGTAATCGTACAAAATAACAATCGTAAGAGAAAAAAATAATACATAAATCGTAAGAAAAAATACGTATTAATTATTTAACACATTTTGAATGAAAACAATGAAATTTAATAATGGAGTATCTAAAGCACTAAAAGAGTTTCAAAAACGGATTGTTTCATTAATTAATTTTTTTATTCGTCGTTATGTGGTTAATTTTAAAATTTAAATTACAAATGGTTTGGATAAATTGACAACAATACTTTAAACTAGAGTTCTTGTACATATATCGGCATCACACTAGAAGAAATTTAGTGCTACAGGTATCCTCAAGGATTTGAATTATGATTAATCTAATAATTCAGTTACCATTGGATTAAACTGTTCTTTCCCTTAGTCAGATTTTAGACAAAATTTAAATTGACACGGTACCTTACAAATCTCGCGAACTTCGTCAGCTTCATCATCAGATTCGAATTATTCTTTATTGATATGTGTGGGTATGTTCGAAATGTAAAAATTAGAATCATGTTAAACATTAGAATTATGTTAGGCTAGTAAAAATTAGAATTTATAACTGAATTTTAAAGCATTTTAATGCATTTAAGGTTTCCACCCTTTTATCTAACAACTAAATGCGGAGGAACCCAATGAACAGCTAAGCGAATATTCGCTTAGCTGTAAGACAACAAGGAACAGAGACGTAAGCTCGAGAAGGGTTAATTACCCTTTATTGCTCAAAATACGAATTAACAGTTGGTCCCTTTTTTCAGGGTGTACAGCAAAGCCTCCACTTGGACTTGAACTCAGAATAATAAGACTTTGTATAGACATTAGGTTATTACGAAGCAGGAGACTTGAAAAATAAGCAACGCCTTCGCCAGGAATCGAACCACGGACCTCTCGGTTACGCGTCGAGCATGCAGACCACTACACTAAGAAGGCGGGAGAAATACCTTATAACTTAACTAAAAAGATATAGCCAAAGCTATCAAAATTCTAACTAGTTGGCCCCTAAATATCGAATAAGCTAGCGAAGCTATCAAGGTTCTGTAATATGGCCGAGCGTAGTAACAAATTAGACAGACGTAGCCAAAAAGCAATCGCGGCCTAGTTAGAAACTCTGAGGCTCTCTCTCGAAGTCAGTGGAACTTCCATTTAAATACTACTCTTACAAATTTGCATTAAACGCGATTCTAAAACCACATTCTGGTAGGAAATTATAAGCTGAAATTAGGATGGACAGGAAAGCAGCTTAAACTAAAGATAACTTTTGAAAACTTAGAATAAACCTTACAACTTTATACTCTTATATTTTGATCTTTTTTTTAATAACAGTGTGGGGTTTTACTATTTAATCCTAAAATTCTAACTTAGAACCCCACGAACACTAACAAGTGAATAATCGCTTAAGTGTGTGAACAGAACACGTAAGACTTAAAGAGGGTGTACAACCCTTTATTTTTCAGTATATTTACAATAAGTTGCCACTTGGAACTTTACACAAAGCCGCCACTCGGTCTTGAACTTAAAATAATAATAATTTAAACTAAAACTATGTCCGTGTGTTATAATGTTTTGTGAATGATGGCGCTAGCTGGCTAAAATTGTAGCGCCCTCTAAGTGCGTCAAAAGAGAAGGTATTAGTAAATATACTCGTTACAAAACTAGCTTAACTAAGCTATTTGAAATATTTGAAACTAGCTTAACTAGCCGAAGCTACCAGAGATCTAACTAGTTGGCCCCTAAGTATTAATTAAATCGGCAAAGCCAAGCAAGGGCCTAAGGTATGGCCGAGCGTAGCAACAGCTAAGAGAGACATAGCCAAGAGGCAAACAGGCGCTAGTCAGGGAATCAGACTCTCTCTCTCGAAGTCAGTGAAGTCACAACTTAAAAAGTATCAGTCTTTCTCATTTGCATTAACTGCGTTTCTGAATTTACATTCTGGCAGTAAATTGTAAGCTGAAATTAGAATAAGATAGGAAAGATACAAAACTTAAAATAACTGTTAATAAACTTAGAATAAACCTTACAACAGAAATACGTTTATTTATTAATTGTACTATTTTTTTTCGCCAAGAGATATGTATTTTATTAGATGCTTGTAGATCATATGCACATCGATTTCTTTTAAAATTAATGCTCTGGTATAGATCTTATTTACCTAAATATCCCATATTTTATTATATTTTCTGATTCACGAAGCACATGCAGGCAAATTTTTACGTAGAAATTTTAGTCAGTCTGCTCGTGATCACACATTCTAGTCTTGTGTCATTGAGATTTCAGACGTAACGTGTTGCTGTCATGTTGCATTCAACTGGCGTACTGCCAATGAGTGGGTTTTCCAAAATTTTTTGACACTATTTCACCGAACAAACACCGGATATTAAAGGTGACGTCAGTCCACCTGATGACAGCAAATTCAAGTTTACAAGATTCTCCAGTGCTCTGGCCTATGTTCGAAATGCTCCTTTGATCTGTGCTTCCACATGTTGATCTTCGAACATTGAACTAATCGGAGCGTCATATTATTAGCATTGTTTCAACTAAGTCGATAACAAAATGACAGGTAGCAAGTTCTACATTTTCAAGCATCAAGAATGGGTCAGTTTAATTCATTCTTTAAAGGATGGTGAGGGTGAAATATTCAACACATTATGCGTATATTTTTACACGATTTTCAACATTTATGTTATATTTTAAATTTTACAGCTGAAACTTACGTTGATGAAAAAGCAAAATAAATAGTATTTGTTTATTACTTGCTGGTGTGAGAAATGATTTGAACAGGTTTAAAAATATATTTATCTTAAAACTTCTACTGAAGCTAAAGACGAGAAGCTTTCGTATTCCAGTATCCACTGAATAATTTTCAGCAGATGTGAAAAAATTTCAAGTGTTTGTTTTAATTTAAGTCTACTTAACATGGGGCAATATCAATTAGTAGTTACAGAATATTCACAAACAAGGGTTTAATATCCGAGCTTTCATTTGATCTAAATCAGTGACCTTCATCTCTACGTACAGCTAGTCTTCGAAAAAAACGTCTTAGTCTAAACCAGGGGTGGCCAACCTTTCTTGGAAGACTGCCACTATCTGAAAAACAAAAGTTATGCGTGCTACTTCGAACTTTTCCAACATACTAAAAAATATGAAGAGGTGAAAAACTGTTATTTATAGGCTAATTATGAGATTTTTATGCAAATAACACATTTTTTTATGGAAGTAGTGGACATTTAAAAAATAATATAATATCTAGGATTATCTAGCACAATCTAGGGTTTTTATTGTTAATAAACATTTTTAAAAGTTCAGTCACTTAGGTTATGTACAAAACAAAAATGAATAATTTGAAACATTTAATTCTAAATAACTATTACATAGTCAGTTCTTAATTAATACGGTTTTTTAATATGCAGTTTTTTTACTAGTCTTCTATATTGGAATTAATTCTTGAAGGTGCTAACAAAATTAGGTGTTTTATGTGCATTTCAGTTAATCTTGAACGATATTTTGATTTTATTATGTTCATAAAAGAAAACATTTGTTCATGAAATATGTTAATCCAAAACTACAAGAATATCTGACAGCCAAATCTGTAAATTTAGAAAACTGCTTGTTGGTACAAATTGGCAAAGTTCAATATAATTTGGATCACTTGCAGTGAAATAAGTTTCTCGTATTTGCTTTTCAGCGTAGTACTGTAGTAGTAGTAGCTTGTGCTGTAGGTCAATACTTTCGATTTGTATTCCAGTTTGGTAACAATAAACGTCTTGCAGAGAAACTGAATTTATATTATATGACTATTATATTTATTCTAATGTGTGAATCTATCGACGTAATTAATACAGACGATATTATTATGTTTTCAAGTCTTTCAATTCAGTAAGTCTTCGCGTGACACTGTTAAAACTTCGCCCTGCCACACTGTGGCAAGTGTGCCACGGGTTGGCCATCCTTGGTCTAAACCATAGGTTCCCAACCTTTTTCGAACTGGTGCCCCCTTTTCTAGTGAATATTTCAATACCGCCCCCCTAGAGAAATAAGAGCGTACATAATGCATGGTGAAAACAAGAATTAAATAAAAAAAATTACTAATAGATAGAATGTTGTTGGAATTGAAACGCTACTGAATTTCTTCGTTATTTAAAAAGAAAAATAAAAGTTTTAGCTTACCTGTTATAAGGACAGGCAGGGGTTTTGATGATACGAAATAATCCATAATAAACTATTGCTTTCTAAATAAATAAATTGACAGTTTCAGAGAACACTCAAAAGGCATACTTAATTATTATTAAAAAGTATTTTTATTAAAATTTAAAGGCATCGAATTTCTAACTTAACTAATGAGAAGGCTGAATTTGATGCATTTTAAGAAGCTTGTTAATATCAGGCTCGATTTTACTTAAAAACAATCGTAAATCGCCGCGTTCAGTAACATGGAGCCGATTTCTCTTTTTCGTTACCAATGTTGCTACAGCACTAAATCCACGTTCTGCTAAATATGAAGATGGGAATGCTAGCAGAAATCGTTGCACAATCGACCATAATCTTGGATACAATTGCGAAATCGACTTCTGCAGCCAAAATTCTTGGTAGCCATTCTTGAATTTAATTTTTAATTCCTCATTTGTCGTCAGTTCTATCAGTTCTTCTTCTAACTGAGATGGTCCTGCTGTGTTGACATTGGAAAAAGGATCCAAAACCCAGTCTGGTATGTCCATGTTTAAAATGTCCTCGAATCGTTCCTTGAAGTCATTGTAGAGGTTTTCCAAGTGCTGACAGTAAACAAGCAAGTCGTCGTGCTTGAATGATACTGCTGATAAACATGGGAAGGTATGGAATTCACGTCTGCCTATATTTCTTTTATATAATAGCAGTTTAGACACGAAAGCAGCAATGCTATTTTTAGTCTTAATCAAGTTTAAGTCTTCTCCTTGAAGTTGGAGATTGACATCATTAAACAATTTATAGAGGTCTGCTAAGTACGCAATATCGTTTTTTGATGCGATGAGGTTGTCGCGCAATTCCGTGTCTTTGTTTCCTAGGAACTCTATCACAGATTCAAACAGATTGTAAAATCGAGTCAAACAAGTACCTTTTGAAAGCCAGCGCACCTCTGTGTGAAGCAGCAATCGGTTGAAATCTTCATCATTTGCAATGCAAAGCTGACTAAATAATCTGTCATTCAACGAGTTACTTCTGATTTTATTAACTGCTCTTATAACATATTGCAGTGATGTATGGAGACGTTCGCTCAAATTTTTCGCAACCAAATGCTGTCGATGAATTACGCAATGCACAGCAAGCACGTCCGGAACTTTATTTTTTAAGCATGCTATGAAGCCTTTGTGACGCCCTGTCATAGCCGGTGCGCCATCCGTAGCAACCGACAAAATATTATTAAAAGGAATTTCCTTTTCGTCAAAAAACTTTTGCAGTGTATCAAATATGGTTTCTCCTTTTGTATCTGTTTCCAAATTGGTAGCAAACAACATTTCTTGACATATTTTTTCATCTTTGATAAACCTCACGTACGACAATAACAATGCTTCATTGGTTGGTAAAGTGGACTCATCCAGCTGAATTGAAAATTGACAAGTCTGCAGATAATTGCACAACGATTCTTCAATGTTTTCAGCCATCTCATCAATTCGTCTTTGCACAGAATTATTGCTCAAAGGAATTTTTCGGATAATATCTGTAGCTGGTTTATGGAGCACGGTGGTTATTACTTCTTTAACTGCTGGTAAAATTAAATCTTCCCCAATAGTATGTGGCTTGCCTGTTTTAGCAATCAACAATGAGATATTGTACGAAGCTCGAAGTCCGTCATCGTCTTGTTTAGAAGCTGATGAAAATAATTTTGATATAGTTGGCTGATTTTCAATCTTCTTTTTTATCTCTAGAAAATAGGTCATATCTCTGTCTTTCTTATCCGGATGCATTTTATTAAGATGATCTTGAAGCCTAGAAGGTTTCATCGCTTCATTCGAAAATGTTTTTTGACAAATAAGGCACAATGGAGATGATGGATTTGAGGGATTTTCGATAAATCCGTATTTTATATAATCCGCACTGTACTGCCGCCTCTTCTTTTTTGCTTCCGACATGGGTTTTTCTTTACTTATACTTGATCCAAGTTAAGGGAGCTGCAAGGGATACTGCCGGTTTAAATAATATAAGTTGAAGTAGCAAAATATTAAGGCAACGCCGTTTTCATCGTACGCAGTACATGCTGCGATGAACGATAGATAGTGTGAGCCTGAGTCTGTAGCATTCTGCGGGGCTGTTCTATTTTTAGCTACCTACAATTTTGATCGGGTAAACCACTGGCGACGATTTGTCTACTCCGCCGCCGCTTATTTCGGCGCTCTAATTTTTTCCCGCGTCCAACGTCGCCTACGCACTTTTACAGACTCTCTTAGAATACAGTTTAGTTGGAGATCTCGCTATCGTTGCCGCTTGTAAGTGGCATTTTTTAGTCCCAGTGACATTTTTTGTAAATGTTACGGCCAAAGCCCGAAATCGGCCAATTCGCATTTTGGCCAACGTTGCTGTAAACTTACCGGCGAATGTCCAATCTTTTTGTTGATTTCTGGCTTTGACCGGCCAATTTGGGAAAAAAGAAATCAAGGGCAGATGGTTTTACACACTGTTAAAAATGAAGTATTTAAAAATGAGTACTTCTGTGAGTTCAACGAGTAGAAACTATTCAGTGAACGCATATGCTGTAACAATGTGATAGTGTGAAGATTAGATTTGCGCCCTTCAAAATGACGAATTATATCTTAAGCAAATGCGTTGCGTATCGAGTATGAATACAGAGGCAAATTGAGTACTCAATTTGTCAACTACCTTTAAGGGTGATCCTTAGTCTTTTTCTGCTCCATAGACTCAATCTACCATTATCACATCAGGCTTTGGCCAAGAATTCCCAGCCACTTCGCGAAATGGCCGGCCAAAGTATAAAATACAATATTAATTGCAAGTATTTCGGACTTTGGCCAAACCTCCTGGCCAAAACGCGAACTGGCCGAACTTCGGGCTTTGGACGTAACATAAATATGTACATAAAGACAATAAAGATATATTTTTGCACTGAAGGCTTTTCCTTCTGATATTATGAACTCCGGTTCTACTGCTCCTTTCACTAAAATGGTGACCCTTTCAACAAAAGTCAACAGTTTTCTGCGACTTTTTGGAGTGCATCTCGCCAAATTGGCAAGACAGGTTGCTAGTTTTAGCACATGCAGCCCCAGAATCGTACATACTAGAGAGGTATGTCTTTCTCTGAACAGTGAAGTCTCATATCGAAATATGTGAATTTTCGCACACGTTATAGAAATGAATTATCAGCGTGATTTTAAAGTCTTTTTTAGACTATATTTGGCTAATCTTCCAACGCCCCTCTGTGCCATATCAACGCCCCCTAATTTTCTCTGGGTTTTTTACCGCCCCCTGAAAGCCTGAAACGCCCACAAGGGGGCGTTATCGCCCACGTTGGGAACCTATGGTCTAAACCAACAATTCTCAACCGGTGTTACGCGTACCACTGGTGCTACGCAAGCGAAAAATTGGTGGTAAGCAAAGAAACAAAGTACTTTGAATTATTAAATTCAAAAATTAAATACTCCAACACCTTGTTTAAACTTTTCTCTAACGCGCTTGCTTATCCAGAGGCAAAGTTTTAAACTGTCTTTTTTAACTTTGATCAGAAATTCAAATTTTTATATGTGATTCAAAATTTTAATTGCAAAATTATTTATTTAGTGAATTATGGTTGGCGCGTTTGGCATATTCAGCTGATATTCTTGGAAAGTTAAATGAATTAAATTTAGGATTATGAAGACAAAGTGTTGTTTACTAATAAAGGTAAAATAAATGCAATGATAAAAAAATCGAGGTAATAATCAAAGAATTCGATAATAATATTTTAAGCTTTTTACACTTTTAGAAAGTTTTCTGACCAAAAATAATTTGAAAATTAAACAAGAATGAGCATCCGACATTAAAAATCATTGTTTTTCATTGATAAATAATCTCAACATGTATTTTCACAAAAATTATGAAAAAGAAAATTTGATTAGAAATCCATTTTGTTTATGTACCTGAAATTTTATCTCGTGGAAAAAAATAGACCAATTAATAGAAATTTCCTGTGATCGAACTCTAACTGAAAATTTCAAAATTAGCACACTTGTGAACTTTTGGTTGAGCAGAAATAGAATTTAAAGGCATTTCAGATAAAATATTAAATGTTTATTGCCATTTCGCACAACCTATGTGTGTGAACACAGAGTTTCTTCCATATATTTCTTCCAATTTCTTCTTATATTTATATAAAAAATAAATACAGAACAAAACTAAAAGTGGATCCTAAGTTGCAGTTAAAACTACGTGAAATAAGACCAGTCATAAAGAAACTGATCTCTCGCAAACAGGCCCAAATTTCACACTAAAGTTTAGAATTAAAGTATTATGTATTGAATTTTGATAATTAAAATGGCAACCACTTTTTATTCCAATATTTTTATGTGTACATATTTAATACAAATAGCCAACAGGTTGTGCAAGTGGAAAATATACTTTTTTTTTAATATTTCTGTTCAGAAATTGAAAAATAATCATTGTAAAATGTAGTGGTGATATTGAAGTTTTTCAGTTTTTGTTTAGATGGTACGCGTTAGTCAAAAGGTTGAGAACCACTGGTCTAAACTATTTCTGAGAACTTCTTATTTCAAAATTTCTGGAATTTATATCACGCTTGCTGATGGACACAGTTGATTAATTTATGATAACAAAAAATGCATGACATTTTCAGGAATAATCGAGTTATCCATAACCGTTGTTTTTCGTTAAGCTACATCATCTTATAGTTGTTTATATGAAATAAAATAAAATTTTAATTGCTGATCTAAGTTACCATTCGGGAAATATTTGAAAGTTGTATTACTTTTATGTATGCATGTATTATACGATGTAATATAGGATACTTTAAAAAAGTGGGAAATTATGCCATTGAATATTCTGCTCTGATTTATTATCACTATTTTAGAGCTGATTACATAATGATTTGTTAAAGAATTATTACTAAAATTACAGAAATCTGGGAAGCCCGTTTTTTATGGTATGAACACGAGGAGAGCGTGAGCTTCGAGTAGATTTGTATACATCAGTAACAGAAGCATAAGCAGTGCTATAAATCATTTGTTTTTTGCTATGAGTGATTGCAAATTTTGTGATCTTTTAACTCAGTTCTGCACTTTAGTCTATAGTGACTGATAATGAGTTTTACTCGAGTTTTTTTATACATATGTTGGTAGTTTTGTTTCAGTGCTTAAATAATGAAGCAGTACCTCATCTAAGATGTTGGCATCTTAGAAGTATTTCGAACTGTTTTCCATAATAAATGATTCTGCAACCAAAAAGTCAAAATTTGGACAATCATCAATGATCGCTTCGGAAGAATGTATTTAAATAAAAGAAGGAAGAGAGCTTTAAATTGAAAAGTTCCCAAACTTGTTTAACAAATTTTGAAGTAACCTTTGAAACTATTTTTATGTCCTCCCAATTTCGACTATTTTATTTTAAGTCAAACATCATATTTACTCTCATTTTTGTGAATGGAAAAATAACTGAAGTTTCTTGACAATAGCGCAATTGAAAGAGATATTTCTGGGTTATTTTCCATTTCTATTCATCAAAAAATTTTAACTTGTAGTGGACCCTCCTTGGACCCTCCTACTTAAGCAAATGAAACTAATGAATTCAGAAGACGGTTTCAAAACATTCTGTATACCTGAAAAAATAATCGGCTGTTAGGCTTTTTTTAATGACTAATTCAATGAGCAGATCATGAAGAGACTAAATCACCCAATACAATTAATCTTACAATTATTTCCAACTATTTCAGGTGCTTCAACTGTTTCAGTACTGACAAATTTATGCCTTGAAATGTCAACTTTATCAAGCAGATTTTTAATGTCACTATCAGAATTGTTTCGTTTGGTTTGTCCCGGTGAAGGCTTTGCTCATTTCTCATCACTTCTGCTTTCCGAAATAACCAAAAGACACAATATTAGGAATATATTATTCCCAATATTGTGCCTTTTGGTTTTAGACTCCGCGTTCCACAAAACAAAACAAAAACTCTTGTTTCATAACCATGTTAAAAGAAGTATAAAAGAATAAGCATCATAAATTGTGAACCATAGTGTATGAGTTTAGGTTTGTTAACAGATAACTTATAAGGTATTTCTCCCGCCTTCTTGCAAGCCTTCGTGGTCTAGTGGTCAGCACGTTCAACGCATATTCGATAGGTCCGTGGTTCGAGTCCCGGTGAAGACTTTGCTGATTTCTCATCACTCCTGCTTTCCGAAATAACCTATTGTCTCTACGGTGCCGCCCGAACTAAAAAACGTGGTGAATGATGATTCTCCACCACCAGAATTTGGCGACTAGATCCCCCAGTCACCCTTTAAAAGGGGGAGTATGTAAGGTCTATTCTAAGTTTATTAACAGCTATTTTAAGTTTTGTATCTTTCCTATCTTATTCTAATTTCAGCTTACAATTTCCTGCCAGAATGTAAATTCAGAAACTCAGTAAATGCAAGTGAGAAAGAGAGTACTATTTAAGTCGTTACTTCACCGACTTCGAGAGAAAGAGAGAGTGATTCCCTGACTAGCGCGCGTTTGCCTTTTGACTACGTCTCTCTTAGCTATTGCTATGCTCGGCCATACCTTAGGCCCTTGATTGGCTTCGCCGATTTAATTAATACTTAGGAGCCAACTAGTTATATTTCTGATAGCTTCGGCTATACCTTTCAAATAGCTTAGTTAAGCTAGTTTTAGTTTAAATTATTATTATTTTAATTTCAAGCCCGAGTGGAAGCCTTGTGTAAAGTTTCAAGTAGGAACTGATTGTAAATATACTGAAAAATAAAGGGTTGTAAACCCTCTTTAAGTCTTACGTGTTTTGTTCACACACCTAAGCGATTATTCGCTTGTTAGTGTTCGTGGGCTTCTAAGTTAGAACTTTAGAATTGAGTAAGTAAAACCCCACAAGTATATAAGGTATTTCTCCTGCGTTCTTGATATAGTGGTCAGTACGCTGGACGCGTATTCGAGAGATCCGTGGTTCGAGTCCCGGCGAAGGTGTTGCTCATTTTTCATCACTCCTGCTTTCCGAAATAACCTAATGTCTCTACAAACTAAATGCAGTGTTGTGTTGTGACTTATCTTACTTGTCTGATAGTAATATCAGAACAAGCCAACGAAATTCATCGTGGCAAGGAGTGTAAGATTGCGCCTGTCGTTGGCAAGATCTTTGAGCACCATACAGGAGACAGTATGACTTTGCTCGGTTTCGCCCCAATTTTGATGGAGGGCATATGGGAGAAACGGGTCCGAGAATCTCCCACCCCTCTTACCCTACCACCAACCCTCGAAAGAACTTCGGCTTGCCGCATATTTAGAGTGCCCCCATGCCGCTCAGACACTATACATTTGCAAACATCCATGCCATGTCCGGGATTCGAACTCAGGCACTTCGGTAAGCCAGAAAACGTCGCTAACCCCTATCCCGTTTGGGCAGCGAATAAAGAGTAATTATTCAATTGTTAAAAGCATTACCAGAAAAACTGTTAAGGTGGAAGATAATATCTTTCCGCAGTATATGGCATGAAATCAGTGTTTATGTCACTATTTTTATGCATAAGACCATAACGACTTCAGCTGTACTCGTAACAAATCTATGGTATAATACAAATGCTTTACCTTTTTCTTGCTATCTCAATAATTAAGTCCGCTTCAAAGATTTTTCGTTTCAAACAGCAATTTAAAGTACTATTAGTTCATTTCAAATAAGCATTCAAAGTATATTTTAGATAGTTGTTTGAAAGAAAAGGTTTAAACTTATTTTAAACCTCAATTTAATCTTTAAAAGGTAAAAATAAAGAGAAATTACAAAGACGGCGAGTTTAAGAGTTCACAGAAAAATAAAGAACTTCCAAATAAATGTATATGGAGTAACAACAGAAACATTAACCCTTAAAATCGGAATTGTTGTCATCTTAATTAACTTTAAATAAGGTAAACTCGAAACTAAATTTAATTTATGTCGGTAAAACATGCTATATTCCAGATTAATCTCTCACAATAGTTGAGTTTGCTTTCGCTCAACAAATCACCCCCAACCAGCGGTTACGTAAAAGGAAATTCACTGGTTAATAGTATCTGCGCAGTTAAGTCAATTAATCATGGTTATGTGCTCTCGTTAATTCATATTGGTCTCCCGTTATGATTTTTTATTAGTCGTTAATCTAAATATGCTTAAATCAAGCACGCGTAAAAATCCAAAAAAAAAAAAAAAAAGCGCGCTAGGAAGCGGAAAAAAAGACCTAAATTGAAGCTATTATATTAATTAACTTCAAAGAAATCCCTAATGACCGCTTTCAGCATTATCTTTTAATTAATGATGATTTTAATACGTTTAACAGGTTATTTCTTAATTCTGATTTAATCCTACAGTTATTGAAATCATTCGTGAGTGTTTTAATATTTCCGCGTTCACATTACTTTCTCTGGAATAAATCCTGTTCCTATTTTTGAAATACAAACTGATTTCAGAAAACTCTCAAAAGTTTTCTTTCCTTCACGTTCAAAGTAAAACCTTTTTCCACTCTGTCTAATATTTAAGTTTTTGTCTTCATATATTTATTTCTTACAATTTGATAGTTGCAGCTTCCTTTAACAAAAATGCAACAGAAAGTTCCGAAAAGTAATGAAACAACAGACAACATGTGCAAAACATTCATGTTTCATTTCTTAAGGTTATACTAACTCAACGCTAATTTTTTGGTTATCCGCACATAAGTAATCTCAAATCATTTTCCCTAGAACGAATGAATATATTGCCTCGAACGATTATTGTTGATCAGAAATTTATCTATTATGTACATTGGAAAAAAAAAAGGCAGTTCTATATCTTCCGTTCTACTGGACTGATTGATGAAATTCAAATTGCGTTCTTCATGCCTCGAAAGTGCGACTTAGGATATATATTAGATTTACATATAGCACTGTTTTAACATAGGTATTTTGACACAAAATCGGATTTTTCTGAAATAACATACAATTTGTTTTCCCTATTTCGATTCTACGACTCAAATTATGCCTAGATATTAAATTTTGTAAAATTTGGTGCGAAATTTACGCAGAAATTCAAAATTTTAACCTGGCGTATTTTTTTCAGTTTGCGCCAACAACAGTTCACTTGGCGAACTTCTTTATGTATGGCAACCTATTTTCCTTCTTTCTTTTTACAACGTTCATGAGAGGAAAAAAAGTCACAATCATTGCTTACTTCCCCAAATAATTTCTTTATGTTACATTTTTAATAATAATTGTTACTATTTTAAGTAATTTTTTTTTCGAATTTCATTTTAATTGTTTAAGTTGCATGATTTCTTTCAAAGAACTGTTTAAAATTTTCTATTTACTCATTCGAATTGTGTAGTTTAAATAAAAGGTATGTCGTTTATTTTTTTTTACATTGTGGATGAAAGGTAAAAAGTCACCATCATTCTATTTTCAAATAATTTTAACGAAGTGCGCAAACCGCATTTTCGTTATTATCGCTTTCAACAAATACGCGAAATTTCAAAACCCGCCAATATATAAATTCATGTATATCTTCAGAAATTTTGAATAAAAGTTCTAATTTTTTGCAGGTATGCTTAGAAATAAATCTACTTTAAGATGATTGTAAAAATTTTATAGGTTATAATTCAAAATTTGTTTCGAAAAATTTATAAAAATTATTTAAAAATACAAATTTAAAAAATAAATCATAAAAAATGGAAGAATTTTGTTTGGAATGAACCTAAATTTCGAACTGTGTAAGAAGGAATTCAATAAGCTTCATAAAAAAGAGATATTTATAAATATACAATGTACGTCCAGAAAGTAAGTTCCGTTTGGTAATAAAAGTAAATTGTGTACAGCTACAGAAAAGTTATTTATTGCACAAAATTCAACAACTCTTAAACTACTTTTCCACATAACTGCCGAAATATTGCAGGCATTTGTCATAGCGTGGCACAAGTTTTTGTATACCTTCTTCATAGAAATTTGCCGCCTGTGTCTTCAACCAGTTGGAAACGGTTTCTTTCAGCTCGTCGTCATTGTTAAAGTGTTGACCGCCAAAGACAGACTTAAGATGTAAGAACAGATGAAAGTCGCTAGGAGCGAGGTCAGGGCTGTATGGAGGATGGTCAAACACGTCCCAGCCAAATCCCTGTAGGAGGTTTTTCGTCACATTTGCACATTGTGGTCGTGCGTTGTCGTGAAGAAAAACAACACCTTTTGACAGCAATCCTCGGCGCTTATTCTGTATTGCGCGGCGCAATTTCCGATGTGTCTCGCAATAAGAATCTGCTCTGATTGTTTGACCACGCGGTAAGAAATCAATGAGTAAGATGCCTTTCCAGTCCCAGAACACTGTGCACATCATTTTTCGAGGTGTCAAGATTTGCTTCGGCTTAACCTTTGCTGAGGATGAAGTGTGCCTCCATTCCATTGATTGCCGCTTACTTTCAGGGGTGTCGTAAGAAACCCAAGTTTCATCTCCTAGAAATTCTTCGCTGCTTTCAGCCTAACGGGTCAAAAACTGAAGTGCACTATCCATCCGTTTTGTTTTGTGTTGCTCAGTAAGAATCTTTGGTACCCAACGTGAGCAAAGTTTACGAAATTTCAGTTTTTCGGTAACAATTTCATGCATTAGTGATCGGGAAATTTGGGGAAATTCCATAGCGAGAGCACTAATTGTAAACCTTCGGTTTTCATGGATCTTGTCATCAATCGCGTGAACCAGTTCTTCTGTAACCAAAGATGAACGCCCACTTCGTTCTTCATCGTGCACATCACTACGTCCGTCATTGAACTTTCGGACGCATCTTCTCACCATCGAATCACTCATCGCTTTTGGTCCGTAAACATCGCAAATTTGCCGATAAATTACACTAGGTTTCACTTTCCTCGCATTCAGAAAACGAATCACAGATCTGATTTCACAAGCGGCGGGATTTTCAATCGACACCGACATTGTAAACAAGCACAACAAAGCGTACGTGACTGACAGCTATTTCCAAATGGTACGCGTTTCTTCTCCTTGATACAGAGCGTTTACTGCGCATGTGCGGAACTGCGATCGCAGAGCTGCAGCGGAGATAAATTGAAACGGAACTTACTTTCTGGACGTGCCTCGTATATCAAATTCAATTAACACTGAGCAGCGAAAATTTTAAGAGCTAATTTTTTAAAAACTGCTCGCGCGATTTTTACAAAACTTGGCAGTTTGGCATAATTAGTCGTAGAATCGAAGTATGGAAAAACAATTGGCATGTCATTTCAGAAAAAGTCGGATTTTGTGTCAAAATACCTTTTTTTTTACGCAGTGTACCTGAATGAGTTCCAAAAATAAAGTTTACTGTCTTGAATAAGACTATATTTATGAAAGGAGTTTGTTTGCGAGAAAAAGCTTTTCCTAGTTTTCCATCATGAGATGTAGTGCCTATATGGTAAGATGTATATAAGCTTAATGTATTTCAACGGTAAGGTGTATATGAGCTCAATATGTTGAAAGGGTCCTTGCAGACAAACTAAATGGTCTAAATACATTAGTTTAAGTTAAAACTAAATAATATTTTTTGTTTTGACATAAAATTCATAAACGAATTTTTTGAATTTAAGTCGCGCGTATGAGATTTATGTTGTTTTCAAAGGAAAAATTCATCACCTAATTTTCAGGTCAATACCAGTGACAAAATACTGTGACTAAACTAGTTCTTCAAAGTTTTTATGTATGTGAAATTTCATGTATGCAAATATATGATATTTTTATTTACTTACTTACAGGGTTTGAAAGGTTGAATTGAATGCAAAAATGAAATTTAAACTTCGTACTTTAAGTTTTTATGAAGTTCTTGAAAACTGGACTTTAGTTCGCACTCGTTATAAGCGATAACATTCAATTGGCTGCTTACTTTTACAATTTTTAAAGCAAGGATGTTGTGTTTAGCTTCCAGTAGAATAAAACCGTTGAAAAAGACTGTGAGAAGAAATAACTCTTTCATAATAAGAAAGAACTGGATTATTTAATTCTGCATTTTATTAAATAACTTGACTATTAAATCAGTTAACAACTTAATTATTTATAGTTGTTCTAAATTCGTCTATTTAAATAATTAAGTGTTGCATCTATTAAAAAGGATTTACACACTAGCCATTTGTGCCAGTTTTCTCCAAAAACAAAGAATTTGGTTTAAAATGCCTAAGCTTATATTTTGTTCAATATATAAAAAACTGAAATGTGAAAATAAAGCTTACAGAAAGGTGAAATATATTCTTTATTTAAATAATTTTGAATAAAAAATATTGAAATACTAGGATATTAAAAAGTTTAGCAATGGGGTTTTAGCTTGATAAACAAGTTCCTAATCAGCGGTCAGATTCACAATGTTTTGATTTCGAAAAATTTTACTTTGGAATTCATACTTTTAAGAGAAATAAAAGAATAATCCCAAATGACAAACCTATTTCCTATATTTCTGTTGGCACTGAAATAAAAAAAAAATTATTGCTGCGATTTAAAATAGACTATTATAAAATTTCAAATTGATTAACTATATGCAAAATGCGAAATAGATTGTTTTGCAGACACTGTTTACTTTTTTAAACAAATATGTCCCAATAAAGCATATGTCCAAGCATGTCCCAATAAAGATTCACTAAGAATCGCTTACAAACTTTCATATTTATTGCGATTACCATTGCTGTACCTAATATATAATATATACATGTAATAATAAAAACAAATTTAGAAGTAAATGACCAGCAGAAATTTTCTTGTCGTAGAATGCTGAGATGCCGATCCACACTCAATAAGAAATTTGGCAGTCGAGGCAGATTAAATCTTCATTTTATTTTCAGTAAACATATTGCGGCCACAAACAACCTGGCACATTATTTGTGCCTATTTCAAGAGGTTTACATTTTTGATAACTTTGCAGCAAGAAGAAAGCAGCAGATAGCAATCCACATAGGCAGAACAGTAGCGAGTAAGTGCCTTGCGTTTCGGATGAAATCGTAACTCTTGTTTTTCTGGTGAGTTAGTTTAGGTTTACAATGCATTTTGATTACATAGTTAAAACTTCTGTAAAATTACTATTGGCTGTTTGAGTTCCATTTACATCACCAGAATGACGTAAGAGTGATATGACATGGATTAATCTAGAAATGACGCAGTGCATAGGGAGGTTACTATTTTTAGAATTCAGAAGGGAAATTTACGTTGCTAATTTAATCTTTTACATATTCTTTATTTTTCTTACATACATACATATACAATGGTCATGCTATGAGGTCATGTTATAATTTATTTCTTTAATTATTGGCGTATAAAATAATTCAGAAATAAATTATAACGTATCCAGGCAATTTTACTTTTAAAGAAAAACTGTCAAAAACACTTTGCTAAGAGGACAGTTTTGTATCTAGAGAAGTTTTCTTAAATCAAATTAAAAAAGTATTTTTACTAAAAAAGTAAAAATAAACCAATTAAATGATGCAGTTGATTAATTAATTTCAGGTAAGAAGTCTTCAGAAAAGAGGTTAATCATAACTTAATTCTTCAACTAATACTTGGTATCCCAAAAAAACATTTTTGTCTTCCTTAATTAAATAGAAGTTACACGAATTCATCAATATTATCTGCACTTCTGAAACTTAAGAACTCCACCGCTTTGTTTTTTCAGGAAACCAAAAATTCGATGTTGAAATAGCAATAAATTTCATAATTGTAAAAACTATGTTCCATTGGCGTGGTTAAATATGTAGTGGAAACAAATGGCAAAAATACTTTAAAAATCTTTAAAAATATACAAACAAGATCACAATGAATAAATAAAAATTCGAAACAATGCTAAATTGAAAGCAGTATATCATTTCAGTCTAGATAATAAATATCGCATCAAATAATTACAGTGAATAAAGTTTTAGTAAGTAAGAGAACATCTAATAAAAAATATTCGAACCATATATCCTGCTGCATCTTTCAAAACACTAACGATCTTCTTGGAAAATTGTTTACAAATAACAAAAGACCTAATAAAAAATATTCCTATTATTGTGTCTTATTTTATTCTTCAAACCGCTAACAGTGATCGTTTTCTCAGTCCAAACAGAATTCTACAATGAATTAATTTTTTTGCCCTTAATGTGAAATTACTGCAATTTAAAATGCTCTTATTCTTTGAAATATAATTTATTAGTTCTTCAGCATTGGCTTATATATCTAATTATCATAATTTGATACATTATAATAATTATTTCACTATTACGTATCAAATTAAAATAAATATTTTATTTATATTATAATTTTATTATAATTTATCAAATAAAATACATGGCAGCAAGATCCCTTCGAAACATAGAGTTCACACATTAAATTTGAGAATGATATTATTAGCTGTTACAAATATCTGTTTATTAGACTCTTCTTTAATTAGTTGCCAATATTTGCGCTTATTGTTAATATACAGTTTTACCATTTTCAACCGTTATAAATATGTGTTTATAAATTTCCACTTAATTACTTACGCTTATTGTTAAGTAACTTAATTACCACTTAATTACTTACGCAATACTTACGCTTATTATTAACGTACAGTATATTTTCTGAAGATTGCTCGTGAAAAATAATCGTGTAATTTATTTATCCCCCAAACTTTCACTAATTTCAAAATATCAGATATTTTTTTGTTTTGTTCATTGTTTTTTCTTATTCTTAGAAAAAGCATATTAAGTAATTTTCCTCCGACTTTCAGAAACTTATGAAGGCAACATAGACGTTGTTTTAATTAATCCTAGTAAATGGTCTTATAATTTTGATTATTTCTACCGTTAAAATTAAGAAATGCTGTGTTCTTTTCAGACGATAAGTTGGCAAATTATTCAATTCTTAAACACGCCTTGTGCTTCTGATATTCGGAAAAATATTCATTTTCAAAAAATTTTCCAAATATTTTCTTATCTGAATCAGTAAAAAAATAAGATGAATAATTATTTTGACAAGTATTCATCCTTTTGTCTCAACACTTAATTGGGCAACTATGATTCTTCAGAATAAGAAACAAAAATACCAGAGGGAAACAACTGCAATGATATTCATTACGATTTCGATTCACTGATGTTGATTTAAGTTTTTCTGTCATTAAACTAATTTACGCCATAAATCCAAACAGAAAGTTAAATTACCGGTCTTTTTCGATAAGATTTATGCTATTTGGAACATCTTGTATTTTACTCTACTTGTGCTTCTATCTTTTGCATCAGAAAGTCGTTTTTCGACGTAATGCCATTTAGAACCGAGTCCTTCTTTAGAGTATAAAATTCAATAAAATTTCATCTTAAGACAGTGACCTACGTTTACAAAATATAAAAGCATATAAATAGTGTAATTAAAATGTAAATGCTTGTGATGCTTAAAGATGCAAGAAAACACAAAGCAATTAATTTCTATTTACCTGTATATTTCGTAGATAAAATTTCGTCACTTCTAAAATTCCGTGCTACCTTTTGGACGAAGTCCCAATCAACTGTTTTCTTTTTGCTTATGCCATCATTAAGTTACGTCATAGTGTAAACAAATGGTTAGCAGGTTCAGTACCGGGTTTATAAAATGTTTGACAGCCTTGCCAAAAAAACTGCATTTTCAAGCATTGCAACTAACTACGCAAAATAAACAGGCACGCGTTTTGATACCTTGCCAGGGGTAGATATTTTAAAAATAATGCAAATGTGAATGCATGTATCTATGTGAGGAAAGTGTGATAGACTCAAGAGATGTTTTTCTTTCTGGTTAGATAATAAATGTAACTAAAAGACTGGTTGGCTGTAATTATATGGAAACAGTATACACAAACGTCCTTCCCTGGCCTTTATTTCCGCAACTGTTAGTTGTACACATACATATTTCCAGTTAGAAAACTCTTTAAATGACGCAAATATTCATGTTTTGGCATTTTTAAATTTAAAGAAATCAGATTCGTAAAAATTACGGATTTAATTTTTATACGTTCCCCCGGTTATTTTAAGAAAATTTTTTAGAAAAATGCTTTACTCGTTATAAAAATACAAATGCAAAAGTTTTGACTCCTGTACACAAAAATTGATCGATATATTTTATTTAAAATTTTGCAGTTTTTGACTTTATTTTAGATTTGCATTGAGGAGTTGTTTAATAAATAAATTACAATAATTCAAGGTTTACTTTTTTTTTCTTCAGTCCCATCCAATGATATATTTTGGGATTTGCTAGAGCCTTTAATTCATAGTTTTGTTACATTTGGTATTGTTGCGTGCGTAGGAGTTCGTAATGGATTGAATGCACAAGCCGTTAAAAAGTTAATAAAATTTATTCTTTTCACAAGAAATAAAATAAAATACTGAAATATTTCCTCAGAGATATCCATACAAGATCACAATATCTCAAACGTTAAACAGAACTCAATTCAAAACAGAGAAACTAATTCTGTCTCAGCGAATTCGCTGCAATCAATAACAGCATTAGGTAAACAACAGTTCGTTTAAAATAGCTGCAACTGAGCTGAGGTGTTTTAATTCGGCTTTAATAACCTTTTTAATTATTCACTAGAATATTCTGGTAAAACCTATTTTCTAGACTTTTCTCGATTTTTGTGGATGGCAACAGCAATTATGAGATATTTATTCATTAAATATTAAATGCACAAGCTGTTTTATGTTTACTTTTCCGACGTAGCTTTCTCTTCAAAAATCGTCTGCGTTGCACGGAAAATAAAACAGTTTTAATTACAATTCTAAATAAATACGAAATCCGTAACAGTATGTTGAAAGAATTTTCATACAATTTCATATTTTTTATACTTTTCAAAGTCTACACTACATTCTTTAAGTTCTCATGTAGTTTTATAACATTAGAATGATAACATTAGATATTTTGGGATTTGCTAGAGCCTTTAACTCATAGTTTTGTTACATTTGGTATTGTTGCGTGCGTAGGAGTTCGTAATGGATCTAATGTTATCATTCTAATGTTATAAATCTGATAATTATACAGGAAATCCAACAAGATAAAAATATGTTTAAAACTTAATTAATGCAAATAATGTTACGAGTTGGCAACGGGCCAATAGTGAAACCAGTCTCTCCAGAAATAAGAGTTTTCAAGAACACGAAGCCTTTTGGTGAATAAAATGTTCATTTTGATAAAAGAAAAATTTATTGATTAATATTTTTCATAATAATATGCACAGAAATGCTGGTCATTAATCTCTTAACGCCAGAAACCTTTTTCTAAATGGTTGTTATATTTTTAGTTGCGTACAAATGCAAACATATTGCTGGTGAATTTGTCTACGGCTCCTAAATACACTGGTTATCATAAATTAAGGAAATATCACAAAAATTGCGATAACTCCCTCAAAAATAAGCCAAACTCTGTAAAATTTGAATATGTTGCCAAGTAAGAGTAGCTGAGTAAAACTGCAATATGCAAATTAGCGGCTCTGCACTCAGAATACGCTATCTGCGAGGAGCATAAAAGTCCATGTTGATAGCAAGCCCACATATTTCACTGTACAGTGACATCAGAAATCTGAGATAATGAATTCGTAACAATGACCTCCAGACATCATTTGCCTGCAGAACTACGATGGAGAGCCATTGGGAGACTAGAGGCAGGACAAAGTCAAACAGAAGTGGCCAGATGGCTAAATGTGAGTCCTTCTGTGGTTCATAGACTTTGGAGGCAATTTCAAACCACAGATTCGGCATCTAGGAGGTTCAGCCGAGGACGGCCAACTGCTACGACGAGCGCCGAGGACCGACATTTGACATTATGTGCAGGCAGGAATAGACCCGCTACTCCGACTCTTCTTAGATCCTTCCTTGCTGCAGCCACCCGCAGGTTGGTGTCAACATCAACTGTGCGTAGAAGGCTTCACGAAGGTGGTCTGTATGCGAGGCCACCAGCCATTTGCGCGCCGCTCACGTCACGCCATAGGAGAGACCGTTTGCAGTGGGCATGACAACATGTCCACTGGACGCCTGATCAATAGAGGGCTGTTCTCTTTGCGGATGACTCGAAGTTTAGTCTAGAAAGCGATAGTACGTGTTATTTGATATGGAGAGAACTTGGAACCCGTTATCATCCGTCAAACATCCGTAAAAGAGATCATACGGAAGAGGCAGTGTCTGTGCTTGGGGTGGCATCTCTTTGGGTGGGCTCATAGACCTGCATCTCTTTCCAAGGGGAACCGTGAATGCTCAGGTTTATAGAGATGACATCCTTGATGCTTATGTGCGCCCATATGCCAGGGCAATAGGTGATGCTTTCCCGTTACAGGACGACAACGCAAGACCACACAGGGCTCGCATCGTAGAAGATTATCTTCAACAGGAAACAATTATGCGCATCGAGTGGCCAGCTCGATCCCCGGACTTAAATTCTATCCAGCACGTTTGGGATGCTTTAGGGAGACGTCTAGCTGCTCTCAATCCGCCCCTTCAGACCCTTGCCGCGCTTGCAACTGCTTTGCAAGAGCAATGGCTCTCGTCGTCAAATGGACGATTTTGCACCAACTATGGCAACCCTGCCTTTCCATGCCATTTTCAAGCAACCTTAAACTCGCCCTGCGGGGAAGCTATCTTACCGCGGCTAGGCATTTCGTAAAAATATTCTTTCATAGCAATGGTTGGTTGTACAGGGTGGGGCAGAGCAGTTTATCTATTTTGAAATTCAATAAAGAAAAAACCAATGTATATATATACTTAATTCTTTGAACAGCATCAAGTACAACGTGTAAAGTTTATGTTCACACTGTTTTAAAGATAATATCAGATAGATGGCGTCCATTATTGTCAACACACTGTTAATCGAACTTGGAATTTCGTTCAGCTCTTCCAGCACATCGACGGGTATGCTGGCGAATGTTCCATTTGCTTATATTTGGCGCACTGGAGCGACGGTTGCTTCGCAGAAAGTAGGGGTAGGCACAGTCAAGAAACCGGGCTGTAAAATTTCAGCCCATTTGATTCATTTAGTATCATGGACTGGTCAAAGGAGAAATGAGAGTTTGCTGTGAAGGTATACTTTTGTAACGGTCGATCAATCATTGCCGCGCAAAGTTCATTCCGTGCCATTTCGATATTGCACCTCGTGGTCGTGTTCGTGGTCAGCAGTCGATTATTTCGAGGGTAAACAACTTCAGGGAAACTGGTGCTGTGAAGAAGAGGAAACATGGGCTTCCATGAACAGCAAGGTCACCGCAAAACACAGATATGGTAAGCTTTCTATTTTGCGATCTCCTAAGCGCTCTGCTCGGAAACATGCTGCTGCTGTTGGGTTGTTCTCTCGATCAGCGAGGCGAATACTTCATGAAGAACTGAAATTTCATCCCTACAAATGGCTATAGTACAGAAACTTAATCCACGTAATTTTATTGCTAGAGAAAATTCACATGAAGCGCTTCTTGCAATGCCTGACAACGCGTTTGTTTTCTTCAGTGATAAGGTACACTTCCCTCTTTCGGAATCGGTAAATAACCAGTTCTTATCTACGTACTCCGTCTAACCAGGTACCGGCACTACACGGCCAATCCAACCGCATTACAGGCCCGGGGTTCAATTCCCTTCCCCGCACCTTGGACAGAATTGACACTAATCGTCGTACGGCGATGCTGGCCGTCTAAAAGCTACCTGCCAGTCACAGAGGGCCATTACCTCGCGTACCCGAAACGCTATCCCCGTGCTACTAGAACCGCTTTGCTCTAAGATTTGCCGGCCCCCGTGCTGACTAGTATGTGACCTTTCCGGAGCCCCCAGAACCACTAGGTTCATAATTTGGATACTCCTGTGCCCGAGACTGCCTAGGTACAGATCCTAGCCAGTAGCTTTGCAGAATTCTCTAAGCCAACCCCCGGAGAGGAATCGGTAAATAAATAGAACATACGATATTGGAGGCCTCATAACCCTAGACAACTTCATCAGCATCCCCTAAATTCAGAACGTGTAACTGTTTGGTGTGCAATATTGCGAGTTGGAATAACTGGATCATGGTTTTTTTGAAGAAAACGAATGAGTAGTTTTAGTGACTTCTGATCCTTATGTACACATGATTGAGGAGTTCTTCCTACCAAACCTCAACGAGATGAATGTAGAAGATGTATAGTTACAGTAGGAACATAAACTTTGTGCTTGATGCTGTTCAAAGAATTAAATATATATATGCATCGCTTTTTCTTTTACTGACTTTCAAAATAAGTAAACTGCTTTGCCCCACCCTGTATTTACAATATTCAGTTCCTAGCAAATGGTTGGCTGCGTACAGTCTGTGTACACTTCCCATGTGTTAACTTGAGTACGAAATTTTCCCCTTAGAATGTCTTGCACGAACACATCCCTCCTAAAGTAGGTAACCTTGCGTACTTTACTATAATTGATTAAGTAACGAACCTGTCTTTAACATTCATGCACCTTTTTATCATTCAAAAGACTATTTTTTATGCCAGCTAATTCTAGTTTAAATATGCTCACTAGATCCACTGTAACACAATGTTTTTATATGTCGTTCTCATCATATCCCTGCAATATAAGTAACATTTTAAACCAATAAGATTTTATGATGCTATGTGCTTTATATTTACTTTTACGCGGTCTCATAAATCAGCTCAGGGCACTTCAATGTGTTAAATTTCACGACTGTAATACGTGTTTAGGATTCATTTTTTGCACATTCACAGCAATAAACCAGTTTTCACATCTGGCTTGATTGTTTTTTATGCTTTAATTTCAGTTTTTAAAATTAATAGCTTGTAAGGTTTATCCTAATTTTATTAACAGTTATTTTCAGTTTATGCATCTTTCCTATCATTTCTAGTTCGAGATTGCAATTTCCTACCAGCATGTATTTTCAGAAACACGGTTAATGAAATTGAGTAAAGAGAAGTATTCAAGTCGATGTTTGTTTTAAGTTCAAGCCCAAGTGAAGGCTTTGCTGTGCACTCCGAGTTAGGAGTTGATTGTATCATATTTATTGTGAGAAGTAAAGGGAAGTTAACCCTTCGTACGTCTTATGTCTCTATTCACAGACTTAATCGATTATTCGCTTATTAATATTTGTGGGGTTCAAGGATTGAACACTGAAATAAATAAGTAAAAACCTCACAAGCTTTATCACTTTTATTTGTTTCTCCCTCTCCACGTTTTAGTCTTTCCGAAAAAGCTATATTTCTCAAAATTTCTTTAACAAAACTTTTATAATTATATGTATTTTACATCGGTTATCTTAGAGTTAACAGAATGGAAGTGCACTTTCTGAAACTCGTTCCTTTATGTCAATATAAGTTACATTAACTTTACTCAGAACGATTCATCTTACAAATTCAAAATTTTTCTTCTTTACTTCTTTGATGCTAAATAATTCATTTTATTGTTTCATTATAAATAGATACAGTTAGAAGCAAGGACGGCAGCTGTTCACCCGTTTAGGCATATTAGGTATCGCCGTGCTTCTTTCATTATAAATAGTAGGAACAACTCAAGAAACAGAAATCGAGCTGTAGAGTCATTAGGTTATTTTGAACTAGAAGACATGAAAAATGAGTAATGCCTTCTCCGGGTCTCGAACCTGGACCTCTCGATTACGCGCCGAGTATGCTACCGTTACACCACGAAAGCATGCAGAAAGGAGAGAGAAAACACTGTGACGTGAAGAATCATTATCCACCACCTATTTATTAATATCTTTTTTTTTCTTAAACTTACTTGATTCTTTCTTCCAGAATTCGAAATTAAGGTTTAATCCAAATATAACTCGCACATTTTTTATGATTTATTTTTTAAATTTATATTTTTTATAAATTTTTCAAAAAAATTTTTGTATCAAATGTATTTTTGTATCACCTATCAAATTTTTAACATTCACTTAAAGTAGATGTATTTCTAGGCATAACTGCAAAAAAATTAGAGTTTTTTATTCAACATTTTCTAAGATATACATGAAATTACATATTGGCGCGTTTTGAAATTTGGCATCTTTTTTTGAGAGATAATAACGTCAAATGGGGTTTAACGCACTTTGTTAAAATTATTTTAAAATACGAACCATGACATTTTTTTCCGCTCGTCTGCAATGCAAAAAAGGAAAGGAAAATTAGGTTGCTATAAATTAAGAAGTTCGCCAAATAAATTATTCTTGGCGCAAACTGAAAAAAAAACGCCAATATAAATTTTTGAGTTTCTGCGCAAATTTCGCCCCAAATTTTACAAAATTTAATATTTAGGCATAATTTGAGCCGTAGAATCGAAATATGGAAGAAGAGATGGCATTTTATTTCAGAAAAAGTTCGATTTTGTGTCAAAATACCTATGTTAGAATAATGCTTTATATAAATCTAATATATAACCTAAGTCCCGCTTTCGAGACATGAAAAACGCAATTTGAATTTCGACAATCGGCCCAATAGAACGGGAGATTTGTCCCCCTTTTTTTTTCTTTTGTACAGTGTACATCAGTTCAAGGCCTGTGCAAGGAGCCCAGTCATTAGCTAAATCATCTAACTCAGTCCTTATATGTATTAAGAGCAGTAAGTACTGAGTGCTACTGAGAACTCTGACATACCCAGCCTAGCTTGTAATAAGAGCTCTTTCGCACGGTATACTATCATTACTAACAATTAAATTACGCTATAAATGGGTTTTGGTAGAAGGAAAGTTCATTTATGTGTCAATATATAACAAACAGAGTTGGTGCATTTTTCGTAGGAAAAAAATCCACGTAACTAGAAGTGCCAGCACTATAGTGTACTGTGTAATGTAGGGTTGCAATTAACAGATTAAAGCTAGTGTTAACTGAGTAGAGTCATTAGGATTTTTTTGAAAACAGGAGCTCGAACCACGGACCTCTCGGTTACGCGTCGAGTGTGCTGACCACTATACCACGAAGGCATACTAAGAAAGCGGGAGAAATACCTTATATACTCCCCCTTTTAAAGGGCGACTAGTGATTAGGGGATCCACTCGCCAAATCTCTATGGTGGAGAACCATCATCCACTAACGATTTTAGTTCGGGAGCCACCGTCGAGACATTAGGTGTTTTTCGAAAGCAAGAGACATGAAAAATGAGAAATACCCTCGCCGGGGCTCGAACCATGGATCTGTCGAATACGTGCCGAGCGTGCTGACCACTACGCCACGAAGGCATGCCAAGAAGACGGAAGAAGTAGATTATAACTGTTAAGTTACAAATTTTTTATTGTTGCATTTCCAAGCTCTGTGGTGTGCACTAAAATCTCCATCTATGATGATGCGATTATTTATATTAGAGTTGGCCCATCGCAATATATATCTGTAGCTGGTTTTCGTGATGGAATACACTATTAGGTGGGGGCAATAGTGAATGTGCGTGAAGCGGGTGTTGTGAGAGTGATAGCTAATAACTTCTGGGGCTAATAGCCGTACCATTGTTGTAGGGTAATGAGAAATGGAGCGTTTAATTAAAACCAACAGTCCTTCTCGTGACGATAACAAATCTGCCGACAGTTGGACGATTCAGGCAAGAAGTTATGTAGTTAGAAGCACGAAAATAATTTTGCGAACCAAGCTATACAAATTCCTTAAGCTCGTAACTTTTGTAGACCAAACGATCTGCGTTTCAAGTAACAGTAATAAGAGAACTGGTAAAATTACTCACTAACATGACGATTAAATTCCTGTATTATTTCATAAAAAGTATGTATCTTAGCAATAGGATTATCAAATGCTCTCAGTTAGTGCATGTATTTTTTAAATACATTATTATTCATGGTGACAAGTTCAGTCTTGCAAAATCTTTCATTTATTTTTAAGATATAATTAATAAATTCTAAAAAGTCAGAAATCTCCTCAGGATTATTTTCTTTACTGTCAGGTTTGTTAAATAAAAGCTTATTAACTTTTATAGAATTTTCTTTTGCCTCAATAGAAATGTTTACCGTGGAATACTTACAGTCAGTTTTTCAGTAATCGTGTTTTCTTTTATTTAAACTCAACTTCAAATATTATTCTGTCAGTAACACTTTAAATTCATCTTAAAAAGACTTTATGAATAAATATTTGCTTTAATAATTAAATTTGTTTTAAACACAATTTCATAAATAAGATATTAAAAATAAAAAATTGAATATTTTTAAAGAAGATTAATTCTTTATCAAAACCAGCCAGCTCTCCAGTTTTGAATTTTTGATACCATGCTCTTTTTGTCTTTTAATAGCAAGTATACTTCTAACAACAAATACCATGCGATTTTCTGCAACTTATCTTCTTTGATCTTATTATCTTCTAGTAAAGCATTTTTGTAAAAAACCACTCCTCGGGAGAGAGACAAATTAATAAATATTTCGAGGATGTCGAATAATAACTACAGTAAACTCTAATAGTGCAACAAAAAATATTATATAGAGTAATAAGGCAGGTTTTCAAAATTGAATTTAGAAAATTTAAGAAAGATTAACAACAAAGTTCAAAGTAAAACTGAAAATGAAATTTCCCAAGAGAATTAATAAACATGTTTGGTATATATGAAGAATATATCTTTGATCTTTGTACGTTCCTTTATTGAGTCTTTATTCCCTTTCAACTTTAATTAATTCAAATTTCTTGTTTTTAATATTTTAGAGGTTCGATAAAATTCTGGTAGGTAAAAATGATATTAACTAAGAAAAACAGGGAATAAAATAGTATATAAAAATTACATACTGCATTGCATACTGCATTTTGTAAGCTATTACACGGAGAGTTAATTAAGTATTGAGAAAAGACAGCTTTAAAAAGTAGAGTATGTTGAAATTAAGATACCGGCTTGTAATCAAATTCTGAAAATTGCTAAAATAAAAAATTTGGTGACTCATCATATGACTTCCTTTTAAGGAATATTAAAATTACACGCATTTTTGGCTGCATTTCATTTAAACTTATTTCCTCGAATTTCATTAAAGATATATTTCTCATTCAATTACTTCAGTTCTCACTTCGCAACAAGGCAAAAATACATAAAACCTCAAAATATCTTTATTACAAATTGAAAAATATAGAAAAATATAAAACACTAGCTTTTACCCGCTGCTTCACTCGCGTTGATGTCCGTAAATAAGTTTCAACTGAATTTTAAAAATATACTTCGCTTAAAATTTCAGTAAATACTGCCCTTCTTCAATATCTATAGGCCGCGTATATTTTGTATTTACGTGGAGTGTATTGCCACGAAATCTAGTAAAACTGCTACGTATATTTCCTAATGACTCAAAAATGTTTGCGAAAGAAGAGCCAAAAGCCGGAAATCCTGAAGGATTTTAAATAATAAATTAATTTAAACAAATAAAAATTAATAAACGCTTTAATAAACGCTCAATTAATAAATGTTACAATTTTACGCCATAATTACTTAACCCATCATCATGAATTTTGAAGAAATATTTTTGATATATTATAAAAGGTTAAAAATGTTTGCTTGGTTTAAGCCACGCACCAGCCCGCAGACAAACTTTTACATCGTTTAACTTATCATTATGAAACTTTCAACATTTAATATTTATACAACAACAATCATTTTAAGCTATAAAACCGAACGTATAGTTTAAGTTTCAACAGATAAGTTACATTTTATAGCCTTTAACCTTTTCTAATATATCAAAAAATTTTTTAAATTTTATGATGATCGGTTAAGTACTTAAGGCGTGAAAGCGTAACAAACAAACTCACATTCGCATTTATGATATTAGTTAAGATAAATACAGTTAAAAACAATTTAAAGTACAAGTTCTACAGTTAAAATTAGAATATCTACGCAAAAAGAAGCAATTCGGCTAACGGGCAAGAAGGCAGACTTTTCGGTGCACAAAACTGAAAGTTTACTTTGGGTCTCACTCGGCAAAATAACACTAAAGGCGTAGAAACTGGCTTAATTTGCTGTGGATGCTATGCTGAGTCAATATATGGGATAAATTAATTACTTAAATGGTAGTTCCAGAATGGATTAAGCATGATTTAATTCGGAATAATAAAAGAAGACGTTATCTTTGTTGTTGCGAAGCTTAGTTTCTCTAGATTGGCAACAAATCCACTATTCTGTTGAGTTTCAAATTGAAACAAATATGGCTGCTATGGTAAAAAAATTAGACTTACCGCACTTAAATGCCTTTTACATTGTTGATAATTCTACAACTATTATTGCATTCAGGTTAACTAAAGGCATAAAAATCTTAAACAGAAGATAAGAACAACATAATTCAAGCATTTTTAAAGCAAAAAATGCACAATTTACCCACATATAAAAATAAAAAAACTGAGCTCACGGAGCCGAGTAACAGAGTGGGAAATACATATACATATTTACATATTTTTGGTAAATGTACGTATGTAAATGTACGTGTACGTACCTATATAAATCTCTTCTGAATATATTTTAAATAAGCTTTATAATTCGTTTGGGGAAAAAGAGCCCTTTATTCTATCCGTACGTACAAATGTCACGCAAAAACATTGTTAAATTGCATTCGATAGGGATCAAAATGGATATTTTCGTTGAAATATGGTACTCGGAATTTTTCGTGATTACAATACTTCCTTTACTTCCCACAAGGAAGTAAAAATGTCACACCATGAACAATGTTTTAAAATAAAATCAGATGCTTCAGATAAAACAATATGTTACAATTTAAATATAATTTCTTCGGATAAAGTAGCAGTCAAAATGATATTGCAATATGCAGCGGAAGTAGAAGTTAGGAATTTTAAATTATTATAATCAGTGTGGAAGTGACAGGTAAATGATAAGAAAGATATTCTGTAACAAAGAAGACAATCTCTAAGATAAAATTTTGTAGAAGATCAAACAACTGCGCGCAACAGGAACGTTTCATTCAATCAATTAATCGAACATTAAATTACAAAGTAGTATTACACTAATAAAAACAGTAACGGCTTTTATATTTGACATATAAATATGTAAGAAATAACAAAATACGATAGCTACTTTAAAAAATAATTGGAGACTTCAAAATTAACATTCTAGATTTGGTGCTCTTCCCTTAAATTAATCTGTTCTTCCAAATTCGAGATCCTTCAAAGTTATGTAACGCTACTTGAAAAGGGCAACTAAAACGAAAATTAACCAATCACGGATTAGCTGTACTTATAAATCAGATTTAGTATAAATACTCTTAGTACAACAACTACGTCATTCTTCTTCCTTCCTTTCCCTAGCTTCCGCCACGGCCAACGTATCCTCGGTGCCCTGCTTGTCCGCCTAAAATGATGTCGCCCCTTTAACCTGTGTATGTAACAAATTACCGTAATTATTCATGATTAAAAAATATGTTGTCTAGGAAGAATTATTCTAATGTGCCTGCAAATAAAGATGGTAATTGGCTGAACTTGGTTTGGTATCAATATCTCCTTCCCGTCTTTGCCACTCCGAAATCACGGCTGCCAACTTTTAAGGTACCCGGTTTCTTCCTACGCATTAAATCATCACACACACATATGTATGTAATAATTGTACTTTTGGCTGAAGATGAAAACAATTCACGTTTAGTCATGGCCGAAAAATCTGCTGCATAGATGACTGTACATTATGACGGAATGGATGATCGGATGGAATTTTAGAAGCAGGACCAGCTTGAAAGTTAAACATAATTTATTCTTGAATGACGAATTTCTTAATCCATAAGTGTAGAAGACAAGGATTAATTTTAAAGTAGATTAACAATTTTAAATTAACTTACGAACAGTAATGTTTGTATTCAGTCTTCATTAAGTTTGTCATATAGAAATACAAATACGTTTTATCAGTTGAAATTTCTGTGGTAGGCGACCAGTAATGTTTAACCCTGAAGTACAAAACTACTAATGTAAGAAGCACGTCGTTTGGTTGGTCGTCAACAGCTGACGCTGATATTTTTTTTCTTAAATTTCAAATATGACTGCTTTAGGTAGCGCAGAAACATTTTTTTGCTCATTTTTTTTCGGAATTCCTTATTTCTTTAAATATGACTCTGTCAATTTTTATGCTAATTAACCTAGTTATCTTAACAATTTCCCTGCACCTTCTCTTCTTTTTTCGTACACTCGTAACAAAGTATAAATTTGCTAGAGTACAAACAAGGGCAGAATTTTTGAATTTGAGAAACAGAATTTGGCAGCGTTTGCCAACCATTACTTAGTTACACATCATTCCTGTTTCAATTGATTTATTAGCTTTAGCTTTGGCAAGGCATAGTGGCTTCGCGAATATTTAGGACCCAGCCAAAGCTTAGTTCGTGAGTGTTAATTTATATTTCACTAGCCGCTGCGCGGCCAGCCTTCGTCTGGCTTTTAAGTGTACCGGAAAAATGCCTAAAGAGAACACCAAACATTAAATTTGAAAACTGCACAGAATTTTACTCTGCATAACAATTTTATCGAAAAAGAAACAAAGAACAACGTTAAAAAAATTCAGTTGAAAATGCATTACATGTAAAAAGCATACAATGAAATAAGCAATATCCCTTAATACAAATATTAATCATCCTAATAAATAAATTAACCAACTTCCCGCTGCCTTCTCTAGACAAACGTCCAGTATCCAAGAGAAACATTAAATTTAAAAACAGCACAGAATTATCGCCCTCATTTTTCCGTGCTGATATCAGCAACAATGGCTGTGTGCCATTGTTGTTCATATAATGAGAGAAAATTATCAATTTGATACTATTTCATCTTGTCTAGATGCATCTTGTGTACCAGATTTCATAGGCCTGGGTCTATTAGCTTACGCGCAGTACGAACGAAAGACACCTACACACACAGAAAGACTCGCCCTTTTAAATATAGATCTATAAATTAATTAAACAATTTACCTTTGCAAAAAGAAACAATCTTTCAATTTCTTAAACTGTTCAATAGAGTAAAATCTCGCTTTGCTATAGCCCATTATGTCTTAAAAGGACGCGATTTCGTCAGAAAACACAAAATTAAAAAAAAAAAATTCTAATTCGAATTTCGAAAAACTCGCTTCGAGGTGCACTGGCTCATGCAAAAAAATCATGCAAAACGTTTCAATATCTTACAAACAGTGAAATAAGCAAAAAATAACATGAAAGAAACTCAAAAAACAAAACATTTCGCGCAGAATTTTACTCTGCAGAACAACTTTATCAAAAAAGAAATCAATAAAAATGTATTATACATATAAAAAATGACAATGAAATATGCAGTATCCCTTAATACAAATATTACTTATCCTAATAAATAAATTAACCAACTTCCCTTTGCAAAATCTTAAGAACTCAAATGGTATAAACAGATTAAGAACTTAAACAGATTAAAAAATATCATGCAAAACTTTTTTATAATTAAAATTATATATAATTAAAACATAATATTACAATGAAATAAACAATATCCCTTGTAAAATGTTAATTATCCTAATAAAGTAATTAAACAATTTACCGTTGCAAAAAGAAACAACTTTTTAATTTCTTAAACTTTTCAGTCTCTTAAAAACAGTAACATAAGAAATACGATGAAAAATTGTTGCCAAACCGAAATTTTTAAAAGAATGAAACTATTCAAAATGATGCAATTTCATCAAAAATCTATCAACAACAATAAGAAAGGAAAATTGTTGCCAAAACTACATTTTAAAATATCTGAGATGTGAGAAGTGTATTCGGAAGCTTCATTTAAAAAATTTTAAAAAAATACAAAATATTATTATTTTTCCAAAATTCTTTTTTTAAAAGGAGTCGAAAGGATTAAAGTTCAACGTGTCCAAAAATCAAAGGAAAATAAACAGCCCATTTTTTAAAATAAGTTTTTTTTAAAAAAATTCCGCTGAAAAGGTGTTAAGCTCACCTTCCTAAATAAATTCGTATTTAATCGATTTATTGAAATACGAAATTTATTTTAAGTTCGTAAAATAGCTAAGTGTCTACGCTTCACGACGATGTAAAAATGAAATGTATAGAGTGAAATCTCGCTTTCCTGTAGCCGATTATGTCTCAAAATGACGCGATTTGGTCACAAAACATAAAATAAAAAAAATTCGAATTCGAATTTCGAAAAAATGGCTTCGAGGTGCACTGGCTCTCGTGTAGATACACCTATGTACCAAATTTCGTGGCCCTGGGTCTATTAGCTTACTCGCAACACGAACGAAAGACACACCCACACCCACCCACACACACACAGACTCTTTGTTTTATTATATGTAGAGATTATTGAGTTTGACTTGAAAACATTTGCTTGGCTTTTCTCGTAAACTGTGGAGACTGTTTTGTTATAATTTGTGAAATTTTTATCTTACACATACGCACACACACACATATATATATACATTAATTTGTATAGTAATAATTTTAATTTGCATAATCGTCAGACTAACTTGAGGCTTTATTTCATACTTTCACTTTGAGTTATGATCTGTGTAGTTTGATGATAGAGGGACGCTAAGTCATCTGACTTTATGGCTCTAATGTTATGAATTTTTTTACTAGTGTAGAAGTGTAGAATTTATTTCTCGACTTGTGAAAGGATTATAAGACAGACAGTAATCGAAACTATACGGAGAGCAAATGATACATATAGTTATAAATTATACACATACATAGAGATATATGTGTACACACAGACAGAGAGAGAAAATTTAAACAAGAAGAATCTAATAAAAACAATCATTGATTAACTGAATGGCAACAGGGTATTTAAAGTAAATTTTTTTTCATAATAAGGTTATAAGGTATTTCTCCCGCCTTCTTCGTATGCTTTCGTGGTGTAGTGGTCAGCACACTCGACGCGTAACCGAGAAATCCGTGGTTCGATTCCCGGCCAGGGCATTGCTCATTTTTCATGTCTCTTGCTTCCAAAAATCCTAATGCTTTTACACTAGCGCCAACACTAAAAAGGTGGCGGATGATTATTCTCCACCACCTGGATTTGGCGATTGGGGTCCCTAATCCCCCAGTCGCCTCTTTAAAAGGGGGAGTATATAAGATATTTCTCCCGCGTTCTTCGCATGCCTTCGTGTGTAGTGGTCAGCACGCTCGACGCGTAGCCGAGAGGTCAGTGGTTCGATTCCCGGGGAAGACGTTGCTCATTTTTCATGTCTTTTGCCTTCAAAAAATACCTAATGTCTCTACACTGGCGCCCGAACTAAAAAGGTGGTGGATGATGATTCTCCACCACCGGGATTTGGCGAGTGGGTCCTCAAAACCCCAGTCGCCCTTTAAAAGGGGGAGTACATAAGATACTTCTCCTGCTTCTTCGCATGCCTTCGGGGTGTAGTAGTCAGCACGCTCGACGCGTAACTGAGAGGTCCGTGGTTCGATTCCCGGCGAAGGCGTTGCTCATTTTTTCTGTCTCCTGCTTCGTAATAACCCAGTGTCTCTAAAAGGTATGATTTAAGAGGTGTGGCAGTTTTAATACAGATATTTGGAATTAAAAATACTATCAGATAATTTCTTGATGATGTTAGCACAACAAAATTAAAGTAATGCGTCTGTTGAATATTACCAAATATTTTCTAGATGACGCTAGCATGATAAAATTAAAGCAATGAATGTTTTGTTTGTTGAAATAAACAAAACATTTTAAAATACCCAAGAACAGTAAAAAGCAGATGTATCTTCAATTATTTGATTAATCATATTACATTTAATTAAAAAAGCTACGTTAAAAATAGTGCAAGAGCTTCCCGTATTAGAGCCGAAGAAGGAAATGCGATAAAAATCTTCCATACGTATGCAGTTAGTAATAGAATTTACATTGCATTAATTCTAACATTTCTCTTTTCTCAGCTGTTATACTATTTCTGTTCAAATCTTGATAAAATAGACAAAATGTAGATGAGCACACTTGTTTAAATTCTTCCTGTATTCTATCATGATCAGACGTTCGTTACTAAATCTCCTACTTTAATTCTCTTTTTATATATCTGAATGGTTTATCACACTTGAGATAACTTTACTTTAGTGTCAGTCTTTCAGACCTCTGCATTTGCATTTTCTGATTCAGAGATTAAGCTAGGTTTCTAAAATAAGTAAATGCTTGTTCATCAACTTGTTTTCAAGTCAAGAATGTATATCTGTTTATCCTTGATGAAGATCTTAAGCACATGTAAAAAATCAGAAAATCTTTAGGTTAAAAAGAAAGAAAAGAAAGACAATGGACTTTGGCTTGAAAGAAAAGAAAGACTTTTGGATTTTTAACGTAATTTTGATATTATAAAAAGCCCCTAACCCAAAGCAATATACGTGTGCTATTTCTAAAGTCTATGTTTTAATGAATCACAAAACATTTAATAACTCCTGTTAGTGATTCGAAGTTAATTCGGCGTTATGATGCCATGTTTGACGAAAGTGCGGTGGTCTTAAGAAACTTTTCATAAGAACACATGGTATAAAGCAAAGTTGTGTTTTTGATAATACAAAAAAAAAAAAAAAAAA
>KK114584.1:254846-282416 GCA_000611955.2 Stegodyphus mimosarum | reverse complement strand
TGATGCTTATGCATAATTTTATTTGCTATCCATGAGAAGTTAAATGTTCTCAAAGAGCTGCAAGAGCTCAGGGTTAAAAATAATGTCAATTTTAAATTTCTGTCTTAAAATGACTGGGTTAAATCTTTTAATTACTATGCTGGATCAGTATTTGGAACTTTGCTCAATATTTCGTGTAATGTAGCATAACTACGTAGGAGTTTATATGGCAGGTATGATAAATTAAATTTCGTTCTCAAAAGGCTGTAACAGTTCAGTGCTAAATAAATTATTGTCATTAGTGTGAAATATGTGTATCTTTTAGTTAAGTTACAATGAATACCTTAAGAGGCTATGAGACTCAGCAAAAATAATGATCATATTTACTGGTTGAAAAAAAATATTCCATCTTAAGAAATTTTTGTATTCCAAATTGGAAGAAAAAGGCGACAAAGTTTCATTCCCATGACTGAATATTAATTCTTTGTGTAATTATAGCTAAAACTAATTCTATCTTGTGTATCTTGTTAAGAAAGTCAAGGCTGTAGTAAGTTCGAGTATAGCAGCATTTATGAGGTTCTGTGGTAGATGGGTGACATCATGTTAAGAATTCAAACGATGTTTTCACAATAAGAAAATCAAGGTTTAGAAAATGTTTAGTGGTTTTAGGCAGGATGTGCACAATAAAATCCAAGATATTTTTGTAAAGTGTTTAAAAACCTTAATATGGGTTAGTAATATAAAGGAATCCTTCTGTTGAATAAAAAAAAAGTGTTTTGAGTATATTCATGTAAATGTCGTTCTGAGTATATTCATGTAAATGTCTGTAGAGTAAAATAATAAGAAATGAAATACTTTTGGTACGTAACTGAATTAACTGGGTAGAAATGACTCATGTATTGGTTTGAGCGAACTTTATGACATGAAAAATTTATTACTCCTTATAGGATTTCTTCAAAGTCAGTAGGTCTTGCAGTAAAGAAACAGTACAGTGTCTGTACAGTAAAGACACTGTGTAAGTCTGTACACATTTATTGGGGAAAGGAATCAGAAATGCTACATGAATATATTTTAAAAGCAGGATGAAAGTTAAATCTGAGGATAAATGTGGCATTGCAAAGTGTAAAATTTACATTTGTCAGACACAATTTGGCGAATCCTTTGAATAAAAGTAAGACGTGTAAAAGAGAATTCGTAATGTTTTGCGTAGTATTTGATAAAGTTAGTACAGTCATTAGTAATTAGTACAATAGATTACAAGGAAAAGTTCTGAACATCTCCTATTTAGTAGTATGAAAAGTAAGAAATGTTTATTAAAACTGCATAGAAAAATACTGTTTAAAGTTCCAGAAAATATTATCCATGAAGGCCTCTAGAGGGAAGTGGAGATGTAACATCAATAAGTATTTAAAAGAAAGGAAAGAAGTTAAAAATAAAATAAAAAAAATGTAACAAGAAAAATTTTTAAAAAGAAAAAATTGCATTTATAAAAAAGAAAAAATGGGAAAAAACATTTTAATTTACTTTTGGAAGTAAAATACATAAGGGGGAAAAGCAAAATGAAAAATGTAGTAACAACTTCTTTAAAACAAAAAGTGAAAAGGAAAAATTAAACTTGTAAAAATAAATATTACTTTTGTAAAAACTAAAGAAAAAGTTTAACGTAAAAAAGTTTTTAAAGTAAAAGTATGAAAAGGATTAAATATGGGGAAAAAACTTTGCAAATAAAAAAGTGAAAAGAAATGTAAAAATAAATTTTCTTCTAAGGATATAAAATTGTGGAAATTTTAATTTGCGAAAGTAAAATTTACGTTAGCATAAACAAAACATGTAAAATTAATTTAGTAATAACGAGAAGAAAAAAAAGGAAAAGCAAAATGAAAAATGTAAGTAACAACTTCTTTAAAATAAAAAGGGAAAAGGAAAAAAAAAATAAATAAACTTGTAAAAATAAATATTACTATTGTCAAAAAAAAAGTTAAACGTAAAATAATTTTTAAAGTAAAATTATGAAAAGGAATAAATTTGGAAAAAAAAAAAATTTGCAAAATAAAAAGGGAAAAGAAAATGTAAAAACAAATTTTCTTCTACGGATTTAAAATTGCGGAAACATTAATTTGCGACAGTAAAGTTTACATTTGCAAAAGCAAAACGTATAAATTTAATTGAGTAAGAACAAGAAGAAAAAAATAAAACAATGAAAAAATATCCTAATAATAAAGCAAAAAAATGAAACTGTGGGAAAATCTTATATTTGAAGCAGCAAGGAATAAAGTAATGGTTTAAAGTGAGGTTTGCGCATGCGCTGTCCTTCAGCCTAGTGACATTATGGTAGTTCCCTCTGTACAAAGTCAAATGGACAAAAAGGTGGGCAAGGTGAAAGAACAGGTTTGATAAGAGGAGGCGGTAGCTGCGTGGTAAGCGCCAGATTCCCATGTCAGAGATACCAAGTTCGAATCCTGCCCGGAGAGTTATTTTTAAAATTCAAGGAAAATGATATTAAATTCATTAAAAATGGATTAAAATATAATGGGATCAATTAAAACTAATTAAAAATAATGACGGATTAAATAATTAATCACGTGTCAAATAATTAAAAATAATAAAATAAAATGGATATCATGCTAATCACGTGGTTCAAGAGCTCGTTGCCACAAACCTAAAAAAAATAGTGTCGTTGCCACAAAAAGTAAAAAACTTTGAAAAAATCGTTGCCGTAGAATAACAACGAAACTTTGAAAAAATCCGTCTACGTCACTTCCGGGGGGGGAATCCAATCTGGTAACGTCACTTCCGGTTGTCACGTGATCCAAGATGGCGGAGGCGGCACATCAAAGGCACGACCCCCCGCTGCGTCATCTATTGTTCTCTTGCGTCATCCATTGTTCTATTGCGTCATGGAGGCATCCTTTGAGCGCACGAGTAGGGTGGCTTACTACTTACCCATCAGATTTTTTTTTAATTCAAGAACAAATAAATTGTTGTTGAATTATTAAAGTGTTTAATATTCCATTATTTAAATCAATAACGGAAGTTATGGTTTAATATATTTATTGTTTTGTTTAATAATCGGCTAAAATTAAAATTATTAACTTCTTGTTTAAAATTCCATTATTAAACTGTATATTACTTACATTCATTCAAAAAAATAAAGATTTTATCTGACAGCTTTTCATTTGATGACTTAGTGCAAATGTATATTAAATGCTGGTACGTTTAATACCAACTCTTTATTCGAAGAAATTCTGCCTTTATACGCAGAGTTAACAAAAAGCACAATTCTATAACGAGAATTATAAAATATTACTAAATACCATCAACAGTAAGGTAATGTATGAAAAATCGGATAGTGTTGCATAAAGAAATTATTTTGTTTTCAAGAACTAAATCATATTATAACTGTAAATCTTTCCACATCTCAGACGTAATAAGTAACCCGGGACCTTCGGATTAGAAGTCCAACGCGCTATCCACTGCGCTACAGGGACTACGATACAAGATCCTTTCAGAAGTAATAAAAGTAAAAGCATTATAGATCGTCCTAAAATGTACTTTAAAATATAAATATAATGCACGCTTATTATTCATTACTTGAAATTGTATTCGATTGCAGGTAGAAAAAATATAAATTATGCTTTTTTTTAAATAAATAAATAACAATAGTCCTTCAGGTACAAAGCCCCTTTGGACTTGAAAAAAAAAGAAAATCTGAAAGGCTTCAGATTTTAAATTACGTCCAAAGGGACTTTTTTTAACATTTTGTGTGTTACCTTTATTTATTAAATATCATTTTCATCGCACTTAAACTATAAAATTCAGTTAAAGAACAATATCGCAAAATAATTTTAACCTGAGCATATCTTTAGAATTTCCGATACACAGTCTCCCTCGGTGGAGATAAAAATGTTTTTTCTATACAACGTTGCCATTGCTCGCTTTCAAGTCCTTGAGTTTGTTAATCAAAAATTCGTTAAAATTTTATATATGAAATCCATAATAAAACAAATTCCAAATCTGGGCTTCCAGATGTCCATATTCGCAGTAGGATTACGTCATTCAAATTTTGATGGCTCTAGGTACCGTTGTTCTATCACAATGCGAGAAACATATAAATATATATATTTATTCTTCACTATTTAATTTCTTCAAATATTATACAGAGCGATAATATTTGGTGGCAGCAATTTGAAAAGTGAAACAGACATTCAAAGTGATTCAACGCAAAATCGCAAAACGAAAACAATAGTCCTTCACGGACAAAGCCCCTTTGGACTTAAAAAAAAATAAACACTCAAAAAAAAAATCTGAAAGATTTCAGATTTTAAATTATGTCCAAAGGCGCGTTTTTTTAACGTTTCGTGTGCTACCTTTTTTTATTAAATATCATGTACTACGTACTCAAACCATAAAATTCAGTTCAAAATCAATATCGCAAAATCATTTTAAAATGAACACATCTTTAGAATTTCCATAAGTCTCGTGCGCTGGTGATAAAAAGTTTTTTTTTTTTTTTTACAGTGTTGCCATTGCTCGCTTTGAAATCATTTAGTTTGTTAATCAGAAATTCGTTGAAATGTTACAAAACATAAAATCGATAATAAAGCAAATTTCAAATTCAAAATTAGGGCTTCCAGATGCCCATATTCGCAGTAGGATTACGTCATTCAAAATTCGATGGCTCTAGGTTTTATCACAATGCGAGAAACATGCATACATTTATGCAGATTTTTCATTTTTTAAACTTTAATGCAGAGCGATAACATTTAGTGGCAACAATTTGAAAAGTGATACGCCGTTTTTGTGTGTCCGACGCAAAATCGCAAAACGAAAGTAATAGTCCTTCGGGACTAAATCCCTTTGGACTAAAAATAATAAATGATTTTTTTTAAATATAAGACTGAATTTAATTTTAAGTTTATTTACAGTTATAGGTAATAGAATTAATAGGTTAGATAATAATTATACTTAATAGGTTGACCTTAATGGCTCTTCCTTTTAGAATTTTTTTTTTTTTTTTTTTTGCTTGAATGTGGGAAAGTTTATAAAGAATAATAGTTATACTGCGGGATTTAAGCTGAAGACTAGTGAATATGCTGAAGAGAATGGAAACAGAGTTGTTGAAAGAGAACGAAATGTAAGTGAAAAATTATCAAGAGCTGAAGAAAATCCAAATAGTCGCTACAAGAAACAAATGTAAATAGGCGAGCATTCAGAGGACCAAAGCATGTAATTTTCCCAATGATAGAAAACGAACTTCTTTCGTATGTTTGTGCATTACGAAGTGATAGATGTGAAGTCTCTCCTTCGCTTTGGACGGAAGACAACGGAAGTGATACTGATACCTTCAGTGAAAGAGATTTCTTATGAATTATCTATTCATGTTATTAGAATTCTTAATAAAATTTTCACAAAGATTATTTAGGAATTTTATATCTATAAAAATATTATCATAAAAACTGCATCTTTTTTTGTGTGCAACTGATGAAAAGACTCTTTAATAAACAGCACATAATCTGGAAACGTTTGATAAATTGCTAATTTTATTATAATATATTATTTTATATTAGTAATGTTTTAAAATTAGAATGTACAATATTACATAGTAAATTTCCCCACCTAGTCAGACCTAGACTTTTACAATAAAAAACTGGCAAAAAAAGGGGGGGAGTAAACGCGGTAGTTCTTAACTGATTAAGGTAAATCACTTAATCAGCTGTCTGTATAAATAAAAGAGATACCTTCATTGAGAACTTCCTAAAGCGAAATAGATTATTTAAAATTTTATCTTGAAAAAAACTACGAAGCTAGGCATGCGCAGCTAGGCTCTTCACAGGCATCTGAGCTTGTGCCAAATTATGAATGTTCAGAGGTGATGCAAACTGCTGAGAACGAGTAAGAAACCAATAACAGTCAGGGGGCCGTATAATAATAATAATAAAATATACCTACTCTTACTAATGAAAACAACTACAGAGTCGAAACCTTTTCCTCAGGTCTGTCTGAAGCCGAAGAAGTTCAGCTGTAGATACAGAGCAAAATCGGAACCGATACCTTCCCAAATTTACCTAGACTCGAACCCTGTCACCTAAGAAGACTGACAAGTTTTTTAAGAAGAAAGCAAGAAACAAATATCATAGACTATAAACCTGGCTCTCAGTCCTGAAGCAAAACGCAAAGTAAACTTTTTAAAAAAAGAAGAAAAAAAAATCTTTTTAAATTTATATATAAAATCTGTATTACATGAAGAATTTTTATTCAATAAAAAAATTTCTAAAAACAAACCTTCACTTTGACTCCAAATTAAGAATTATTGACTTTTTCCACGTATATACTCATCTTATTACTATATTTAATAATCGTAAATTATTGTAAAATATAAAATATATATATTCTCTCGAGTCGGAGTAAATTACATCTTGAAGAATGCTTTTAAAAAGTACTTGAATTTTTACTTTTATATTATTTTCAACTTTTAAAAGTGATTAAAATTTAATCTTTTGTTTACTATTCCTGAATCGAAATTCTTTTAGATACAATTCGGAAGCATAGCTCTGCTGAATATTCCCTCGCCTTCTCCCTGACAAAGACAATAAAAATATCAACTTTTGTTATTTAATTACTTTGTTTTTGGTTTAATTACATTCTGTTTCTAGATTGATTTCAGGATTTATGCTTCATGTTATTTGTTTTTTCGCTTTCGTCATATTAGATACCTTATCACTTTTAGTAAATTTATATTATATTTTACTCCAGCAACTTGCGTGACATTAATAGTTTTTAACTAAATATTTCGCAACTATTGATCTCGCTTTCTCTAATTTTAAGCATAATGTTATTCATATTAATAAACACAAAATAAAGACAAGCAAACGTCACTGCAAAAACTAAACATTTGAGTTTGAGAGAACTAAACATAGCACGCGATTTACGAAAGAAAATTCAAATCGAAAGCGATTTTTTCCCAGTCTCATGAATAAATCTCGACAGTTATTTTCTGCTGATGAAAGCTCAAATTTTATATTTTTTACTAGGTGTTTCTTATTTTTGCCGTTCCATATAAAGATACAACACAGTCAATTCTGGAGCGCATTGGTCTTGAACTTGTACAACCATATAGGATGTATCAAAATAGTATTTATAAGTTTTAAATATTAATGAAAATAGGAATTCTTTTTATGTTATATACGTTAGAAGAAAGTACGAATTCTTTTATGTTACATACATTAAAGGTTAAAATTCTCGCCATTGTCAGTAGTGCATAGAAATGTATATCGTTGAAGAACCAGCTTAACCAACAGCGGATATGATTTCCACGCTTAGGGATGCTTAGATTGTCTTCTCATTCGGGTCATCTAGTGTCCATGTTTTCAGCCGTTTTTTCTTCACTCACTGTTGTTGCCTTCACAACACACCGAACTTTCGCCACATAAATTCTGGACTAGACCGACTCTTGCAGAATTCTTGCTGTGATGTATTTTCTGTGAAGAGACTAGCAGTCTACAGCTTTTTGCGCTTTCGGAATGATGTACTACATAGCCTCGCCTGTTGCTCTGCAGTTACAGCTGTATTTTAAGTTTTTCTGATTTTCTTTTCGAACGGCAGGCACTATTTTGTCTTTCTTTTTCTTTTTTTTTTCCCCCGACATTGGCCACTCCTAGGCCGGAAATGATACCCATTTTATTGTGAAGGCACCTAATAGGTGGCCATCGTCATCTTCTATGACAGGACGGACAGTTACAACCATGCCTTCTTCGGGATTCGAACCGGGGTCCTTCGGTATCGAGTCGGCTCCTGTATCCACTATACGAAGCTATCGCATAATCTTACAGTCGTTACGAAGGGAAAGTATCAAAATTTTGCTTTTTATCATCTTTACGCATTACAGAGACATTCTCCTTTTCCTAATAATGCTTTTAAACCCACTTAAGTTGCTTGTAAAAGGAAATGTGATAACCTCTCTTATTTCGCGCACATTAATGTCTGCTACTTGTATAACTAAATCAAGAGAATACCTATACACACTCATGCGCACTCAACATAGACATTGCAGCTTCAGATACAAAATGTCTAGTGAAATGTCATCTTTAACAATTTTTTATTTAAGTTCAAAAAAGTGTTAGCATTATTTTGGGATGCTAAATGAAACAAATATGGGGGATAGAAACTAGACCATGGAAGAAGCGATAAACCTGTGGAAAATTGTCTAAGACCGACAAATCTTGCAAACTTGGATTAATAGGAAAGAAAAAAGAAACTCAAACATCTAACCCTGTAAAAGCAAAAAGATAAAAGAGTTTAGCTCTTAATTTAAGGCAACTTCAAAGAACAGCGAAGACATACATATAGCTAATATATTTGAGGCCGTATTTCAGCCTTTGAATCGACCAAGATTCCACGAATTTATGACAATTGGTGGATGAAATCTGCCATCGCAACTGCATCCTCCGAAACAAATCTGAATAACCTATCGGCCATAATTTATCCTTGTATCCTTTCACACATAGAAACCGACTTTTGTTCCAGAGACTGATGTCGCATCAAGTAGACCATGATGATATTTATCACCTTTTATTTGCTCCTCTGTTGCTAACTTAGAAAGGACTACGGTAGCGTGTAATCCTGTGGCCACGGTTGGCTGAGCTGGCGTCGAAGAAATATATATGTAAATGCAATTGAACCAAACAACTGGCTTCCGCAATTTTGATAGCATCATCCTTCATATAATGGGAGACGTACGAAATGAAAAAGGAAAAAGCAAAAGCATCTGAGCTACATTTATTTACTCAAAGAGAATAACAATACTTCTGCTATTGTTGATAAGTGAAAATTATTTGGCAAATGAATGCGTAAAGATGCAAAATTGAGAAGTGGAGGAGATCTGCAAGTTCAGTTTACAATCCACCATCTCAGAGAATAGTTTGTCATTTAAAGCTTCAGAATTTATATAAAAAAAAATTGAAATCTTCATAGTATTTAGATTTTATTTCCACTGGAATGTGACCCCAGCCGGGCTTTTCTTTGAATATGCGAGGTAAATCGCTAAAAACTGCAAACTGCAATTAAAATTTGCAATGTACAATTTAAATTATTTAAAAATTTTAATACCATTGTAGAATTCAATGCATCAACTTTTAGACTGATTGCCTGTCGTTTATATAAAAAATGATACGCATTTTTAATGAATAGATCTGTGTGTTCTAGCACCTGTATGACAATTAACACAGTCTGTACAATCATTAGGTTATTTGGAAGCAGGAGATATTGAAAAATGAGCAACGCCTTCGCCGGGGCTCGAACCACTGTTCTCTGGAATACGCATCCAGCGAGCTGACCACTCCACCACGAAGGAACGTGAAGGAGAAGGGAGAAATATCTTATATACCCCCTTTTAAAGAGCGACTGGGGATGAAGGGACCCAATCGACAAATCCTGGTGGTGGAGAAGCCTCATCCACCATATTTTTTTGTTGGGGCGCCACTTGTAGAATCATTAGGTTATTTGGAAGCAGAAGATATTGAAAAATGATCAACGCCTATGCCGGGACTCGAACCATGGACCTCTGAAATATAGCCCCAGCGTGTTGACCACTACACCACGAAGGCATGCGAAGAAGGCGGGTAACGTATTCTTTCAATAGGTGTGTCTTTACATGTCTTGGAAAGAATCTGTGCATATTTTTATCAGGTTTATTACCTACTATAAGTAAGATTTAATAGCTAATAATTGAGTTGTAATCAATTATTTTCATTCTGTTTTCAAACTGCTCGACAAATTTTTATGAATGATTCGGTGCAGTATAAGTTCAGAAAATAACCTAAAAATTTCAATATACAGTCAATTGTTGCAACATAGATCACATTCAAAGGACATCAACAGTGAGTGCTATCGTGGTTGCAAATTTATGGAGGGGGGGGGGATACTGAGCAAAAACTATTTCGAAAAGTAGTGGTGAGCTAGAAAAAGTGTCTGAACTGTGTTTTAAATTATATCAGCTAAGCAAATTGAAGTATAAAATTAAGATTTAAATTAACATAAAGCGTATTTATGTCTTTTAAATCACCTATTTTGCTGAGTAGCTATAAACTGAAAGCTTAATTATATATATTTTGTTGTCTCGTTGTCAACATTACGTAGACTATATTTGCAAGGACGCCTTAGAAGCTTTTATATTTCTTTGAGTCATAACATTTACCAAGTTGCTTGGATGATAAATGCGTAGTAGTGAAATGCAATGTAACGTAATGGCTTGGAAATTCTTGGGCTACCAGCGGGAAGAATTTTTCTATATGTTACGTAAATATAATCCAGGACCTTTAAAAAGTATAACTGGAACCTTTTCCCCCCTTAAGAAAATAATTTTTGCGTGTTTTGTCGTTATTCAAATAATTAACCGAAAATTCTGGATAGACATCTTTAAAAAAATTTTTATGTAAAACTTAAGTAGACTTTTCATTTAAATAATTTATGTACAAAAATACCAGAGAGAGAAAAAAAAAAAGTTTGAAATAAAATCTTCCCTCTCCCAGCGAAACTGGGGAAAAAAGGGGGGAGGCAGGAAATCTGGCTGGCCATTCATTTTATTATTATTATTATTATTATTATTTACACATTTTAAGCAGAAAATTAAAATGAACAGATTTTTCAAAATCTCTGCGAATTTAAGAATTGCTAAGTATTTTGTAACTGATCTATTTATACAAAGCACAAGAAATAAATTTGATAAAACCGCTTTCTGCGGTTAAAGTTTCTCTATGAAATTACCTTATGGAATGCTCATTGCGGAATTCGAAACATCCCAAACAGATATTTTTCCAGAAGAAAGACCCCCCAAAATAGAATACATCAATCGCAAAAGACAAGTGAGAAGCTCTCTTCCCTTCAACAGAATGATGAATGGGGTTCCTATTTATCTTGCTTATAGAGGGTCGGTTACTTTAGTTCGCCATTGGTTGCTTGCGAAGTTCCTCCACCCGACAGAGGGTAGATAACAAGTCAGAAATGATAGGCGTTCTACACCTTTCTCCTTCAGGGCATGTGTCCGACTGCCACAGACATTTCATTCATTCCCCTTAAAAGGTTTCAGTGAAAGGTAATCTTTTAAAATTCGCATGTGTGCAAGGACATTGAAACAACTTTAGGTTACCTACAAGAGTGGTATCTTCTTCTCTCTCATCACCTCCTGACCGCCAGTTTTATACAGGGCTCTTTTTCTTTAGCCCTGAGTTCCATGTGTTTTCTCTTATTGATTCGAGGCTGTTCATTCTTCGGAAACAAAAGTTGCATATCGCAATATACTGAACTGTCTAACAATTGTAAGAAAATTTCAGTCCTTAATGTAAGAAAAATTCAGCGATGAAAATAAAAATTTCATCGAGAAAAGATTTTGTATCTTTATACATGTAGCGCAATTTTTTCTTATTTAGAAATTACTGTGGTCAAAAGGTATTAGAAATGCTTTTATAAAACGCAAGATTTCAATTTGATGATCAATATTTATTGCATCGTTTTCAAACTAATCCCCTCCAACTTCAATGCTCTTTGTATTAATGCTTTTCTCCAGTACATTTTAAAGACGTTTTCTTGAGATTCCATCAGAAAACGCAGTGAATTTTCTTTTATTTTGTGCATTAATATTCTCAAAACGTGACCAAGAAACGGTAATTTTAAATATTGAAATATGGAAGAAAATCTTTCGATGCCAACCAACAGAAGATTGTGAGTTGATGCTTTACCGAAGAGAAAAATTCACAAATTTTCTCTTGAAAATTCAGATGATTTTCTATGAACGCTTCGCGCAAAATCAGAAAAACACCATGTTATTTTTTGTTAATACCACATCAAAGGAAGAAGACAGTCGATATTATCTTGATTTTTGACTGATTTCGATGTGAGTTTTTCGGTCTTGCTTGAATTTTTGAGTAATTTTCACTTATCAACGGAGTTTTTTCTGTATTTCAAGATCTGTGTTTTATCATCGGCGATAATATCTTTCAGGAAGAAATCTCTCCTGGACAAAGAATCTCCTAAGTAATTCTCCTTGAAAAAGAATCTCCCCCTTTGTTATCTTTGGAAAGCTTTCAAAGTTTTTGCGACTGCTCTAAAAGTGAGCTAACTCTACAAGCTTAAAAAATTTTCCAATACTGTACGGAAGATCTAAATAACATAGGAACCTGCTCAATAATATCTCTAATTATTAAATGATGATTGCTATTGCAAGATGTCTGATTTTAGGACATGTTACTCGGTAGATGAAATGAGAGATCAATTAGAATTTGATTGATATTCGATGCATTCTCTGCCTCCCTTAAATATTCCTTCCATTCAAAAGGTCTTACCTGGGAGAAGCATTGCCTCAAAAACGTTTTGCAATGTTTCAAACATTTATGTGGCAAAAATTCCGCTGAGAAAACAAATTTAATACATATTCTTTGTTCAATTATATTTGCATAATATGTTTCGCTTTCGAACGGAACAACCTTTTTCAAGAACTGGATAAAAGGTTACAGAATTTGACTTTCTTTAATAGCATAAACTAGTGTCAAACACCTAACAGACTTGTAGCGAACTATCGTTGTGCCCAAAAAAACAACAGAGTCTTGAAAAGATTTAAAATAACCTTTTTTCTAAAACAGAACTTGAATATAAACGCACTTCTTGTGCTTGACAGCAGAGCCGGGACAAGGGTGAGGCAAGTGAGGCACTTGCCTCAGGTGAATCACTAGAAGGAGCCCCAAATTGGCTATGCGAATTCGAAAATTACTTTAATTATGTTTTTAAATTTGTCGGCTATTATTAGGGGAAATAAGCTTCGGAAAATCTAAATTAATAAAACAATAGGAAGAATTACAAGAAAACCTGGAAATTGATGCAATGTGTATTTCATTGTTATTTCTTATTTATCAAATAAGGATTTTTTTAACACTTTCATTCGAAAGTTATAAATAATTGGCCATATTATTTTTCTGAATTTATAAAGCTACAATTAAAAAATATTTTAAGAATTATGATATTTTGATTTAATGCAATTACTTTTGTTTAATACAAATATAGCTATTTTGACATATATATAGGAGCGCGCACTTACCTTTTTGCCTCAGGTGAAAAAATATCTTGGCACGGCTCTGCTTGACAATATCAACCTCCATTTGTGGCGATGTAACTTAAGTAACAGGTACAGGTAGATGCTAGGCCATCACCTCCGTAGTACCACAGGTAATTGAAGTATTGCTGAATCCAGATAACTGTTAAGTCTCCGCCCCAATTTTGAGGGAGAACAGCCGGGGTGTCCGAAGGTCTTTCACCCCTCTTTCCAACAGCCTCTCGAGAGGACTTTCGACTCGCCGTGTATTTCAAGTGTCCCCATGTCGCAAGGACATAATACACGTACAAACATTCATGCCTTCTCCGGGATTCGAACCCGGACTCATCGGTACAGCTGTTAGTAACACTCACTAACCACTATAGGGGTTGGGCGGCACTGAGCAAAGCATCTTGACATATAATGCAGAGAAGGGATTGTTCATGAAACCACAGCCAACTGAGGCGTCAAAATGTTCGTTCAAATGTCCTTTCTAAGACGGAAGGTGACTAGTTCTTCGAATTTCCGCCCAACAGCATTGCATTGTGGACTGTGTAATTTACCGGAAATGATACTTTAAGACGAAATTACAGAGATTAAAATGGATTCAGTTGCACTTTTCGAAAGAACTGAATTTGTATAAATATTAAATTAAAACAATAGATTGTGACAGTGGAGTTGAGTTGTTTTAGTAACGTTGTAAGAATGCAGTTAGACTTGGCAGTTATCCAGTCGGAGTCTCGGGATATGGGGAAGAATGTCTTTAATCTTGGACCTAGTACATCTATTCTTTAATGGTGTATTTTCTAAAGGGAATTATACTATCGTGAGGCTTTATCAGATGCATTCCCACTGTCAAATCACAATAAAAAATGTAATGATTGTGATCTGACAGAGGGTAAGGTTTAAAGTAACAGAAAAATTCAAATTAAAACTAAGCCTAGCAGTCAAAGACTACACAATTGATTTTAAATTCTAATTTGGCTCAAAACGTTTCACCGGCATAACAATTAAATGTCGGCAGTAATAACGCAAAGCCGAAGAACGGCAGTCTTATCAGAGCTGACGAAATCCAGCAACGTGGCCTCGAGAGGTAGAAATACGCTCTGTTTTACAATCCAAAATCTGCCACTTAAATACTATTTAACTCATTTCTGGTGAGAGAACGGAAAAAAAGAGTTATTGTAAAGGTCTAAGTCATAGTAACCGGTAAATTAAAATAATAATAACCCTACAAGACTTAGAAGTAAAAGCCCTTTAGACAGACTAAAAAAACTTTTAGATATTGTTGATTTAAAATGGAAATTTACGAAAGAAATATATGAACGTTTTGTATACGCTACCCAAAATTAAAAAGATAGATGAGCTTGTAAGCAAAATAGATGAATATGAACCAGCTCATTACAAAAGTAAAGGTTATCTAAGAAAACAAGTACCGTATATTCCGGCGTATAAAACGCAATTTTAATACCAAAAAAAAAAAAAATCTGAAAGGTTTTTGATTTTAAATTACGTCCAAAGGGGCGTTTTTTAAACATTTTGTATGTTACTTTTATTTGTTGAATATCATGTTCTTCGCATTTAAACCATAAAATTCAGTTCAAGAACAATATCGCAAAATAATTTTAAACTGAGCATATCTTTAGAAATTCCTACACACAGTCTCACGCGCTGCAGATAAAAATGTTTTTCTGTACAACGTTGCCATTGCCAGCTTTGAAATCCTTGAGTTGGTTAATCAAAAATTCGTTAAAGTTTTTCAAAATATGAAATTGTTACTAAAGCAAATTCCAAATTTCAAATTTGGGCTTCCATATGCTTATATTCGCAGCAGGATTACGGCATTCAAAATTCGATGGCTTTAGGTACCGTCGTTTTATCACAATGCGAGAAACATACATACATTTATGCACATTCTTCATTATTTAATTTCTTTAAATATAATACAGGGTTGCAATACTTTGTGGCAACAGTTTGAAAAATGATACAGACTTTTAATGTTTCCGACGCAAAATCACAAAACGAAAACAATAGTCCTTCAGGGACAAAGCCACTTTGGACTAAAAATATGATCGGTTAGGTTAGGTTATTCAATTATGGCAAAGCACACGAGGGCTATTTGCCTAAAGGGAGGGATGCCTTCGTGGAGGACTTTCTAAGGGAAACTGGCTCGTATACACGTTACACATTTGGAAAACCACGAAAACGCCCATGCAGCCAGCCCGTTCGCGGGATTCGAACCTCGGACCGAACTACCAGTGTTCAGCGTCTTTACCGCTCGGCCGCTGGTGGGCCCAAAAAAATATGATCGAAATTTACCGATACGCGTTATACGCCGGATATAAAAATGATAGATAAAAAATTTTAAAAAAAAATCAGAATACAAAAATTACATTTTTATATGTACCTAAACGGTGCTTATCTAAAAGAAATGACATACCTTATGAACTTGAAAATTTTGATTATCAGATAACATGAAAAATTTGTTATGTTTGTCTTCCGTTACATCTCCAGGCTCATCGTCGAATTCTGTTTTATCTTTACCATCATTGAACATGATATTTAATAAATTAAGATAACACAGAAAATGTTAAAAAAAAGGTCCCTTTGGGCGTAATGCAAAGTCTGAAAGCGCTCAGATTTTTTTTTTTTTTTTTTTTTTTTTTTTTTTTTTTTTTTTTTTTTTTTTTTTTTTTTTTTTGTACATATATATATTTTTTTTTCTGTCCTTTCTTTTTTTATTTTCAGGTATAACGAAGGAGCTAGCAAAGATATGCCCCGTGTTCATGTAGGATAAATGGTCATCTTGAGCTAGATTTCTATAACGATGACGATATTGATGACGATGAACTTGATTAAGTTTTCAATCAGGGCTATATGGATGAAGACGATGTCGATAATAACGACGACAATAATGAAGATGTTAAGAAAAATCCGATTAAAAAAAAAGAAAAAGCTGAACCTTTTGGCGCTGAAGAATTGTCAGGATAGCCGAAAATGTGACAATAACAAAATTTTTAACTAATCAATCTGCCAATAAACGTCATGACTGTTTATTTTCAAAAAGAACGTCTTTTTAAATTGGCAATAACGGTTTAGAATTAGTTCAGAATTCTAAAGGTACAAGACGTTGACTGTATGTTTTAAACGTGCTTAAGCGGCTTAAAAGTGTTAATGTTTGTAGTTTGTATGTATTTTCTTCCATTAAAATGTTTTACTATCCAAGAAAATATTAATTCATTGCACCTGTATGAAAAGTAGATGTCATAACCATATATAATAATAATAATAATTTTTAAAAGAAAAATGAGTTACTTAAAAGTATAACCATCAGAAGAAAAATTCTTTTTCTTGTAGATGAATTTTCTTGATGCATCACTAATAAATTGCGCAGTAAGCGTGCCTATTCTTACTATTTTTACATATTTAAGATGCTGCCGAAAGAAAAGCAGCGATCTAAGACGATTAGACCTATTTAGCTAACTAGAGAAGCAGAGAACAAATACACACGTCCAAAACGAAAGTTTGGCTCAGAATCATTTAGTTTTAATTAAAATTGATCTACTCATACACAAGTTTCGTTTTCTAAATTTGAAATCATTATTGACTCAAACGTTATGTAAGCATCTTAGTCATAAGTGTTACGCGAATGTACGCTTTTTCACAATTTTATTAAATGTCAAATTAAAATGTACTACAAATTAACACGATTCTTATAGGAACCAACTATTCGACTGTTGTCTGTAACCCGTTCTTCTTCGTTAAGGAACGTAATTTTATCAACAATAACCATAAATCAGAACTTTTAAATTTTACCTACCCATTACTGTGCCCTTTTTTCTCTTTTCAGTTATCTATAATTTGCAATGTATTTGCCAAATTCCTGTTTTGCGTTCGTTAAGTTTGCTAGACTCTGCTCTAACTTCTTCACATTATTTAGCCTCTTCGAATTTATTTATTTATTCTTCACGATTTATTTAACTTCATCAAAAACATTTTTACACTAAGCACTCGAAGCATTTTTACATTAAGCAGTATCAGGCTCGAAACGGCATTTTGCGTTGCATCACTTAAATGCGATGTATCACTTTTCGAATTGTTATCACCAAGTACTATCGCCCAATATTATGTTTGAAGAAACTAATGAAGAATCTGCATTAATGTATGTATGGTTCTTCCACTGTGAAAAAACAACGGTACCTAGAGTCATAAAATTCTGAATAACATAGTCCTCCACCCGAACATGGACGCTTGGAGCCCTAATTTGGAATTTATTTTATTGTCTATTTCATAGTTTGTAAAACTCGAACGAATTTTTGATTAAAAAAAACTTGACAATTTCAAAGCGAGCAGTAGCAATACTGTACGGAATAAAACTTTTTTATCTTCAGCGCGCGAGATTGTCTACCGGAAATTCTAAAGATATGTTGTTTTTAAATATTTTTAGCTCAAAATGGCGTTAGTCCAAGTGCTCCAAAAACGTGTATGTGTCTGTAAATAAAAAATATCCTCCCCCCATTGGGAGTAATATAAAATTTGATAGCTGTCAGACATTTTTGTTATTATTAATCAGTTTAAAATTCGTAGTTTATCTAATTTCATCACTTAGCATATGTTAGGCTTAGTAACCGTATTTTGCTACTGGCAAACCGAACGGGTATTTTTTCATTTAAAAAATTTTGTTACTGTAATAATGCAGATTTTAAGAACTAATTATTTTTTATTTTATTCTTATTTTATATTCTTAGATCAAATTTCCATTTGTTATTCTTTTTTGTTATATTAGATAGCTTCTGTTTTACACTTTTTTTTTTTGAGCTCTGTCCACTTAAGGTGAAAATAATTATTAAGCTTATTGTGAAAATACTTAGTAAGTATTAATCATTATTTTTAAACTTTTTTGCTTATTTATGGTTTTGATGCTATTATTTTTTTTTTAACTCCAGGTTGTATGATTTCAAATTCTACATTTGTTATTATTTTTTTCATGCATTGGATTGTTTGCATTTAGTGTTTTGTTTTTTGATTCGGTCTACTAAAAATAATCAAGCTTTTTTTTGTTTTGATGTTATAATTTTATAATTTTTTGCATTCTTACTACGTCCTGTAGGGACTGGACTGACAAAGACACATATTACTTTGATTGATTTTCTGAAATTGTTTTAAGCATGAAACTTTAATTTGTATCTTTGTTAAATCAGAAACAAGATAATTTGTTGACTTCTTTAATTGCATCCACCTCCTGATGACGAAACAGCGAAAGATATAAATTTCTTTTTCCATTTTTGGTTTTGACAATTTTTTCCCTATTATGCAGTTTCAGTGCCTTCCCCCCCGCGCATATCTTTTATTCTGAATTGAATATGGGATGGATTTTAAACGTGTTTTTTATTTAAATTTATTTTGAATTATTACCACAATAGCACTGCAGGTGGTGGAAAATGCTATAAATAAAATAATAAGTTAAAAAAAAAAGAAAAAAGTAATAAAAATCAAAGAATATCAATAACCTAAATTGAGACTAAAATTCCAAAAAGCAGAAATTGTCTCTTCAGTCCGAAAAAGTTCAGAAAAAAATTGGTGGCCAAGATACAGGCAGGTGCTTTAAAGTTACCTGAAGTACCTTCCTCTGCTGGACATGATGAACGTACTCAAGAAGAATATGCTTAGCATCGTCGCCACTATCGCAGCTGCACGAAGTATTTGAAGCAAACCCAAATCGCTTTAAAGAACTTTAAAATTGCCATGTCAAGTCAAAAATTTACTTACTTGAATATATGTTTGTTTTGAGTTACCTTAAAATATTTTTACATGCTTACGAGTTCCTCGTTGTTGTTGTTGTTTCAAATCCCCTTGGGGCAAGAAAGCCTACACAAAGTCCAAGAGACCTTGCACAAGCAAATCGCAGATGTCATCCTGCTCAGCCGACAGCTGTCTCAAGGAGACGCCTATAGAATCCAGTAGGTGAGCGGGAGAGGCAGGGAGGGAACAGGCACACGAGGAGAAGGTCTTTTCTCCCTCTTTGAATTTCATGCATCGAAGATGCCCACTTCTGAGTCTGGCCATGGCCGTTTGGATAGGCCTAGATCTTTTACTCAGAAGTGACAGGCCTGGTACGTGGATGGTCCATGGCGAAGGGTAATGTGCAGCTTCATTTGAGGCGAGGTACCACGACGGCTGAAGAACGACTAGACCTCTATGCCTGTTGGTCCGCGGAAGGTATTTTATTTCCCTTCTCTCACTTATTGGAAAACCAATAGAGGCATTCCCCGATCCGCCACCTGGGGACGCGCCCTCTTGGGGTTACAGGCTCCCCCAAGGGCGAGTTCGTAATAGATTGAATGCACACAGGTCCCATGATAGGATAATAAAATTTACTTTTATCAAAAGAAACACGTCGAAGTTCTGGAATTTTCCATAGAAATCCTCGTACAGGTGTTCACAGTATCACAAAATACAATCAGTGCTTACACTTCAACCTACTAAGAGCTTTAAACGCAACGCAACGCAAAACGCATCTAAAGCGAAAGCTATCTGAGATAGCTCACGCTGAACTAACAACTCTCAGTAACAATAACTAAGCAACTGCCAGCAAAGGCTCTCTCTCCGGCCTTATATAGTTTTCAACCAGCCGCTGACATATTTCTAACACTTTCTGCTTCTCCAAATGACTGGAAAGCAATATGAGGGTCGAATAACGGTTGCAGCTAATATAGTGATCAATTACATTTCTTCAATTACAATACCTGTTACAGTGATACAGGGATCAGACCCAAACTCTTGCCACGGTTTGGCGCCAAAACCGGTGTCAGCGTGGCGATAACTCAATAAATTATCGAGACACCCATTTACTAAATGTTAAATGGATTTGCCCCTGTATTCTTACTTTTCGAGCATAGCTCGTCTCTTTAGATTTTTACATGTTGCATTATACAAAATACAACAGTTTTACTTATAATTCCATTAAAATTACAAAATTCGTAACAATATGTTAAAAGTTGATGAATTTTTGCGTCATCAAGAATTTTTTAATATATTGTATATATATATATATATATCCTGAAAGAAAAATCCTGACCAATTTACATAACTAATTTATTATTTCAGATTGACTCCGAATAAGCGACTATCCCAAATCAACGGTATCCCTATTAATCGGAATCGATTGTGTAAGAAAAGTTTCTTTTTGTTGAAATACTGCAGGGAATGAAGCATCAATTCTTCAGAAAGAACAGCTTAACGGAATTCTTCACTTATTTCCTTTCGCCTCCAGCTGACATAGCCCAATAAATCAATACAACCGACTTCTGCAAATATCCTGAGGTCAGCACGGTAACCAACTAACTGTGCAGCTGAAACAAATGACAGTCTGGATTTTATCGACAAGCCATACAAACAGCGCAAAAGATAAAGAGATACAAGGCGGAAAATATGCTTTGAAACAGAATCTTGCCTTTGAAGACAGTTTTGCTTTCTTACAGTCAATAAAAATTTTCTTGTTTGAAGAATTTTTTTCCTCCGGTGAATAGTTCTTTGAAATAAACGCAGTCTTTTGAAATATATCCAGTCTCCTTTGTGAAAAGAATTCGTTATTAAAATGTTCATGAAGTGATCTTCATTTCGCTGAAGAACAAGTTACTTTAAAAAAATTTATTAACAATAGGGCAGGAGTGAAACAAATGATAACGAATTTTTACTTCCTTGTACGAAGTATTGTAATCGCGAAAAATTTCTGGTGTCATATTTCAACGAAAATATCCATTTCGGTCGCTTTCGAAACCATTTGAGCGATGATTTTGCGTGAGATCTTTACGTACGGACAAAATAAAGGACTTATTTTGACAAAACGGATTGCAAAAGGAATTTAAAATAGATTCAGGAGAGATTTTTAATTGCCATCTGTACATAAGTACATGTATGTACCTCGCATAACTCAAGAAGAGTAGCCGTAGAACGTTGAAATTGTGTATATGGGACTGCTATAGATGTAGTTCTGCACTCCCTTTTTTGTTGCAATCGCCTGCACCAATCTGTATATACATTATATTCTCACAATGTTACCTGGTTCGTTGAGCTTAGTTTTTTTATTCTCATATGTTGGTAAACTTTTTTTTTTTTTTGCTTTAAAAATGAGGGAATTATGAGTTTTTTTATATTCCGGTGTTAGTTTTTATGCCTTTGGTTATTCTGTGTGGTTGTAGAATTATCAAAGGTTTAAGGGGCGAGTTAAGCTTAACGAACTGCCATTTGTTTATATTTGAAAATGAGTAGAATAGTGAATTAAGTCAGTTTCTGCACTTTCAATATCTTTCTGCGGCCGAATTGCTTGTTCTTGCGTAAGAACTCTAATTTTAATTGTAAAAAAAATTTTTTTTAATGTTTTAATTGTATTTGGTATTTTCTGTTTTTCTGTATTTTTCAATTTTTAATGAAGATGTTTTGAGTTTTTATGAATTTTGCTTTCTCGCGAAAGGAAAACTAAATTAATTGAATGAGAAATATATCTCTAATGAAACTGGAGGAAGTAAGTTTAAATGAAATGCAGCAAAAATTGTGTATAATTTAATAGGCCATAGAAGGAAGTCATGTGGTGTCCACATCAGATTTTTCCATTGATATACTAAATGATAACGACAGATGACGAGTGATAACAAATGATAACAAATTTTATTCGAAACTCTTTAATAGTTACCACTTGAGCAAAAATTAACAGTAACGTCAAGAGTTTGACAGATGGCGTTTCAGTATAACAAATGATGTCGCTACATTGCTGTTAATTTTTTAATACTGGTAAACACAACTGACACTTAAAAGTGCGCCTGTTTTTGAATTGCGCATTTCCGCTTACAAGCGGAAGTTTTTCAATAAATATATTGAAAATGCTCTTTTTGATTTCAGTCTGAAAAAATCTGACGTGGACACTACATGACTTCCTTGTACGGCCTATTAAATTATGCATACTTTTTACTGAACTTCATTTTACTTATGAACTTATGCACTTCATTTTACTTCTAGACTTATGGTGAAGTCGGAAGCTATAAGGTAATAGTTTAAAAGGCCGTAAGAATCCTATCATCTATGCCGGAATAATTCATTAATTTAGTAGACTGAGCACTGCAATAAAATGGAATTACTTGTTGAAGTTCGCAGTTATTTTTCATTGTGCTTAGTGTAATACTGAAAACTTTAAATAAGTCCTGCACTAAAAGGTCGGTTTTTGTTTTTTTTTTTTTTTTTTTTAGATTAATTCTTTTATGGAACTTCTATCTCGTCTAGCAGTCATTACCAGAAGGAAATTAAATTGATTTTAACCAGCAAGATAATTTGTAGTTTAGACTGAGAGCTGCAACAATTTCTCAGCTTGTTTCCTGAGTTACTCTTCTGTTTGACAGAATTTTGGTGAATATTTTTTGTATTTGTTAGCTCTCAGGGTTAGGAGGGGCGATAGCTCGAACTGAGGTACAAAAGCGCAAAACGTTATTTTTGGTATCTTACATATTAAATATTTGTACTTCTGTTAATCCCCAAGTAGTAGTGACTAAGTTTTGTAGTTATGGCCTACCAATTACTAAGTTTTGTAGTTATGGCCTACCAGTATATTGGAAATTACTAAGTTTTGTAGTTATGGCCTACCAGTATATTGGAAATTACTAAGTTTTGTAGTTATAGCCTACCAATTACTAAGTTTTGTAGTTACAGTCTACCAATTACTAAGTTTTGTAGTTATGGCCTACCAATATATTGGAAATTACTAAGTTTTGTAGCTATGGCCTACCAATTACTAAGTTTTGTAGTTATGGCCTACCAGTATATTGGAAATTACTAAGTTTTGTAGTTATAGCCTACCAATTACTAAGTTTTGTAGTTATAATTTTATAATTCTTTTCAACTTCTAGTTCAATCCGAAGACAAGCAGTCAACGGAAGTACAGGAAGTGAAACAGAAGCAGTTTTAATAACAAATTAGATTTAATCTTACATATTATTCCTAATTACCCTGAAATTACTTTCAAGAAACCTAGAAAAGTAAAGAAGGAAAAGCTGAATTATTTGTTCCATGTTTCAAATTTGCAATTGTTTCTTCCACGTTGCCATGCTGTTTGTTTGTCACGTTGCAAATTACTTTATACGAAAATATTTCCAGGACTGCATTATGAAATTTTGTAATAGGCTTGACCATGTGAAATAAACATATAAATTACATTTATCTTACTGTTAGAAAGCAGTCAGATCGCAACTACCTTGTTACAAATACGTTAATATATATTTTTTTTTCCTTTCCGTTTTTGAATGTTAGAAATAAGACTGATGTCAGTGCTACAAGTAGGAATAAAATGTACGGCGTAAAATATGATAATACTAATGATATACTAATATAAATAACAATATAGTGTGATAATACTAATATAAATACTGGCACATAGGCAGTTCCTCTCACATATAACAATATCCAGCCAACTGAGTACGTATTTTCTATCTCTTATGATTTGCTCGCTTAAAAAAAGCACTTCGCTACCATTTTCCATACTAACTGTTAAGAATGCAGTTATACGCCGTGTCCATCGTCTTTAAACTGCTTTATTTTCGCAGCCTTTGGTCGTAGTCGAAAAGTTGCAAAAGTGTTTCGAATGAAGAAAATATTCTTGTTTTAATATTTTTAAACTTTAAAAAGGAAAATCCGTTTTGTAAAAATTAAGAAATTTTACTTTATATGCGATCTCTCGCTTCTTGTGTTCGGAAAACGCTTATATTACAAAGTTACAGTATTCTAAAAAACAAAATACACTGACGGAGACAAAACATTATGACCATCCCCATATTTTTCAATGAACTCGTCTGGATGCCATGGAGGGCACGTGATTATGGTATTTAACTGCTGATAGAGAAGGTAAGGAATCATTCTTGAATTTACTTCTCGAATGATGGGAATGATGGTGGATTGTAATGGCTAGAAGACTCAAAAAGAGTATCACCGAAAAAAACATGACTGGTAGGTTTTTCACGATCTGCCGTTGTTAGTATTTATGTAAAGTGGATAAACGACAAAGCAACCAGCAGTAGACGCCAAGGTGTTGGACGTCCTTGCGTCATCAAAGAAAAAGGACGTCGGAAACCGTCCCGGGTGTCACAGCAAAATCAGCGTCAGGCAGCTCAGTTGACAGCCCAAAACGATGCAGATTCAGGAGCAAGTGTTTCGAAACACGCATTTCAGCGGACATTGTTAGATATGGGACAGCGCAGCAGACGTCCCGCTCGTGTGCCTCTATTGACCAAACATCAATGTCCACTATGCTTACTGTGGGCCGGAAACATCGAGACTGGGCTATGGATAAGTGGAAGACAGTTGCCTGGTCGGATGAATCACGATGTTTTATTTATCACGTCGATGATCACGTCAGGGTACGCCTTCTTCCAGGCGAACATTTGCTTCCCCTCTGTACAGCAGGTCATACACAGGCTGATGATGGCGGTATTATGCTTTGGGGGACGTTCTCATCGACGGCTCTGGAACACTTAGCTGTGGTAGAGCAGATCATGAAAGCCGTGGAACTATCTGAACATAACTACGGATCATGGCGTTTGTCTTCCCAATCGGAAATGGAAACTTCCAGCAGGACAACGCTCCTTGTCACAAAGCTCGAACTGTGTTGGAATTGTTCGATTAGCACAAGGATGAATTCTAATTAATGTCCTGGCCACCTAACTCGCCAGACATTAATCAGATAGAGCACATTTGGGATGTCATGGACCGGCAGCTCAGAGCTCAAACACCACCATGTCGGAATATCTCGACTTTGGGTGACCGCTGTGTAGACATTTGGTACAACCTGTTTCCAATCATCTACCAAGAACTTGTGGTATCCATGCCAAGGCGAGTTGCAGCTGTTTCGCAAGCCAAAAGTCGACAAACGCTGTCATCTATGCGTAGTATTGAGTAGGTGGTCATAACGTTTTGGCTCTTCAGTGTATACAAAAATTAATATAAATATAAAAATTAGACATCCAGTCGTGAAATTCTGTACACATACGTTTTTAAAATTACAACACAATGTGTACGGATTCGGTACGTATTTCTTTTTATTTACAGTTTAAAAGCTTTTTTTTTTTCTTCTTAACGATCAAAATAAATAATCACCTATTCACCGCAGAGCATAGAATTTTGATTTCACTAATTTCGAAAAGAATTGGGAGGGGGGGAAAGAGAAGAGAGAGAGAAAGGCTAGGCTTAGATATTTGTTACTTCTTTACTGGATGGGGGTTGTTAACATACTGTAATTTGGCTGTTTTTTAATATAAAAAATTAACCAACTTGCTGCTGCTAGTGGAGATGGATTTTTAAATCGAGGCTTAATCTTTCATTTTCAGCAGCCCTGTGATTTTAAGTGATGATGAGATTGAATTTTTAAATTAAGTAGAAATTTAAATGAATTCAGCACAAACATATACTTTTCAATAAACTGAAAGACACTGAAGGAAATCCGAAGTTTTACGTACTGTATTGAAATGCTTATTAAAAGAAATATTTTTCGTAGGGGTAGTGATAATTTTTGTTTTCTATTTTCATCTTCTTTTGAATAAGGAGAATAAAATAAAATATGCATAAATAAACTTAAATTACGCAGTTTTAGCTAAATGATCTATAAAGAAAATAACAATTAAAAAAAATCTGAAATATTTTCAGATTTTGTATTACGCCCAAAGTAGCTTTTTTTTTTTTTTTTAAATGTTTTGTGTATTCCTCTATTTATTAAATATCATGTTCTTCGCCCTTAAACTATAAAATTCAAGTCAACAGCAATATCGCAAAATAATTTTAAAATGAGCATATCTTTAGACTTTCCGATACACAGTACTCGATTTTCCGATACTCGCGCGCTGGAGAATTCCCCCCCCCGTACAGTTTCCATTGCTCGCTTTGAAATTGTTGAGTTCTTAATCAAAAACTCATAAATGCCTTACAAAATATGACGCAATTTGGGCTTTCAGCTGCCCATATTCGGGTGGAGACGTACTTTATTCAAAATTTGATGGCTCTAGAAAACATTGTTTTATCACAATGCGAGAAACCTATATACATTTATGCAGATTCCTCATCATTTAATTTCTTTAAATATAATACAGGACTCTGATATTTGGTGGCAACAATTTGAAAAGTGATTCAGACTTTAGAAGTTTTCGACGCAAAATGCCAAAACGAAATTAATAGCCCTTCTGGGTTAACGCCCTTTGGGCTAACAATGTTTTCAGCCGCTGCAATATTCTTGGACATATGTGACTAAAAATAAAATGTTGGGTCGTGCGTGCTTAAAATTCTCTTGACGTCGCTTTTAAGGAACGGCAGAAGCGATAACATAGAAAAGAATGATTACGTTCAGTACATTTAAATTCCTCTTTGATAATTCTCATTCAACATCCTTCAAATAGATACATTTATGAAGAATTTTTATATGCTTCTTATCCATATGAGCAACACCATTTCTTTCATATTTATCACGAATTTTTCATGAATACATAACTAACTAACTAATGATGAAGATGAAATACGAAATCATTGATATCGCACTGTCAGTCACACATATTGCAGTGTTACCGATTATATGAAATTACATACAAAATTGCTGCGGTATGTAAAAGTTATTTAATTTGCAATTTTAGCAATTGTTTTGAAAAAACATCCATTTTTAACCCAAATAGGTTATTATTCTCGAAAAGGTATTTTGAGCCTTCCTCTATAAACGCTGTATAACTTTTCAAATTGTTGCCGCCAAATATTATCGTCCTGTGTTATTTTTAAAGAAATCAAATTATGAAGAACAGGCATGTATGTATTTGTGTTCCTCGCGTTGTGAAAAAACGACTGTACCTAGAGCCATGAAATTTCAATAACTTAGTGCTCTCCGGACAAGTGGACCTGGAAGTCCGAATTTTGAATTTCGAATTGGTTCTTATCATTTATTTCATAATTTTGTAAAACTTTAACGATTTTTTGATTAAAAAACTCAATAACTTGAAAGCGAGCAGTGGCAACACTGTATGGAGTAAAACATTTCTATCTCCAGCGCGCGAGACTGTGTATCGGAAATTCTAAAGGTATGCTGTTTTTAAGTATTTTGTGTTTTGCTGTTGAATCGAATTTTATGTAACGTAAGCGCCAAGAACGTGATATTTAATAAATAAAGTAAGCTCACGAAACATTAATAATAAAAAAGACAAACAAAAGTTTTATAAAGCTATCTTACTAATAAAATTATTGATATGATGAACTGAGAAAAGACTAAAAAAAGTGTTTGCCAACATGTAACACTACATCGTGAATTACAAATATATGCTGCTTTTAAAATTTTTGTAATTTTGCTGTTGAAATGTATAACGTGTAAGTGCGAAGAAAATAAAGCTTAATAATAAAACTGAAAAGACAAAAGAAATGGCTCAACAGAAGTGAATGCAGCAGCAGAGTTGTAGACTGCAAGTCAATGAGAGTGCAAAAAAAAAAAAAAAAAAAAAAAAAAAAAA
>KK114584.1:220568-249919 GCA_000611955.2 Stegodyphus mimosarum | reverse complement strand
ATATATATATATATATAAGTAAAGACATAAAGTAAGAAATTTAGAACTACTTTTTCCCAAAGACGAAAACTGAAATTTATAATCAATAAATTTCAAATAATCCTGTAAATGCAACAAAGAATTTTTAAAAATGTTAAAACCGAAAACCTTAAACAAGCATACCCCAATTCAAAAACTCAAAAGAAGAGTAATTCAATCAACTACAATGCCACTTCATCAGGGGAAAGGAACATTGAAACCAATTGAAATCTTTCTTCTACAAAAATCCTTGCTTTTCTGTACCCAGAATTAGCCGATCCATTTCAATGTATTTTAATTGTAATAGTTCACCCGAAAATTCACCCGAAATAATTCACCCGAAAAAGGTAAAATTTTTATTTATTTTTTTCACTAAAGTACTTTACTATTTCACTTTCATTTTTGTTAAGTGAAATGGTATTCTCTTTATTTAAGGTAGAAGTTTCTCATTAAAATTTACTTTATTTTTTCCTTGCTTTGTTGAAGGGCCAGAATTTTCGGGTGAACTATTATTATAACTAAAATACTTTGAAATGGTTCATCCGCTAATTCTGGATAGAGAAAAGCAAGGATTTTTGGAGAAGAGAGATTTCAGTTCATTTCAGTGTTCCTTTCCCCTGATGAAGTAGCATTGAAGTTGATTGAATTACTCTTCTCTTGAGTTTTTTAAATTCCACAAAATTTTTAATTGGGGTATGCTTGTTTAAGGGTTTTTGGTTTTAATATTTTTAAAAATTCTTTGTTGCATTTATAGGATTACTTGAAATTTATTAATTTTGAATTTAAATTTTTGTTCTTTGTGAAAAAGTAGCTCTAAATTTCTTACTTTATGTCTTTACTTACATATACATATATGTTTAGTTTCGAGGTCAAGGGTATAAGGGAAACATATATAGAGATAAACACGTTAATTGCAATAACTTCAAGCTGAAATTTGGTACTCAATAATTAACATTTTCCTTTTTAACACAATTGTATTATTTATTGCCTGTATATCGTATGATAGTCTTCTTAATTTTCATTTAGCGGCAACTTCTTTAAGATAAGAGAGAAAATAAAAAGAGATTTGATAATACAACATCTAAATTGCGAAGAAAAATTTAAGTTCGTAATTCCTTCCCCCCCCCCAATCTGCAATAGCTACTTTTTGTTTTATCCAGAATTCTTTTATTCTGACTTTTGACGCACATTATTTTGGATAATAGTAATCTTATTACACTAACATTTGCATTTTTTTTTTAAATACAAGTGATCAAAGAAAATTATTCGTTAAGAAGTTTATTACTGGTTAAGAAACTACTTATTACATATACTTCTAAACGCAACTAATTATCTAATTTTTAATAACTGAATTTATTTCTAAATATTCATTAATGATTTCCCAACTTCTGAGATTATATTTTATTCAAAGCGCACAGAATAGCTTTATGAACTATTTTTTATCAATTTCCGGTTCACTCTTCAAACTTCTTTATATCTATAAACACACAAGCTGTCTTGGTCTTAGTCATATAAAAGATATTTTTAAATCTTCTTATCATTTTATGATGATGAATTCCTATCCCCTGATTTGGTATCAGCTTTTATAAAAAGAGAACTGAGCTACACAAGTTTCAAAATATGCTGAAAACGAGAGTTAATATAGTTAGTGTGTAAGGTTGAATTTGAGAACGACCCGGTCCCCCTTGTCAATGAAGACCTTATGACCAATATAGGTGTCCTCGATCAAAGTCTCCCTTTTGTCTGCATGCCTTCGTGGTGTAACGGTAGAACACTCGGCGCGTATTCGAGAACTCCAGGTTCGAGTCACGGCGAGGGTATTGCTCATTTGTCATGTACTTCTGCTTCAAAATAACCTAATGAGTAAAATACTAACCTATCACAACAATTAGGACTACAGGCACTTGCTCCTGTGCATCTATGCACTTATCTAAGATGGATGGAAATATTATATGAAATTTTGTATTCGTTCAGATATTCAGTATGATTGCAGTTCATCTCTCAATAGCACGAGTTTTTAGTTTAAATCCTTATCGTAATGGAAGGAAAGAGTTTGCGTCATCCGTGGTCGGACAGCCAATTGACTCATTTTTCTTTTAGCCATACTGCTTGGGAAGGAAATGCTTTTTCATTTCTGTCATTCCTTGAAATACATGCGTTACATTTCCTAATTTGGGTGTTTCAGGTTTAAACTAAAATGTCAGAATCTTGAAACCTTTACATGCACTCAAAAAAGACAAAATAGTTTATTGCAAGACTTTGAATTACATAATTGTTGAATATTTTCGTAAATATTTGTCTTTATTTGGTTGCATTTCGGTTTTTATATATTTTTTCAATGTTATATATTGTTTCTATTTACTTACTTACTTACTTATTTAAAAAATTTTATGTAAAAATTTTATTGCTTACTTTGGTTTAATGCTCCACCAGTGGCAGAGTGGTTAAGACCAATGAATACTGGATTTGATCCGAGGGAAATGGACTGTCTTGCGTGGTTATTTTTCCTGCTTTTCCCCTGCGTAATTTGAATAGGAGCCAATTTTCCTTAGAAAGGTCTCCATTTATTATAAAATGTATATTATGTTATAGGTCCTTTCATACTGAATCAATCGACATTTGAACTGTAGAGCTAATTCAAGTAAAACAAGAGATAGGGACAAAAAAACTTCCACGGAGGCTTGGTGACAATTTTTATCGTCAAGTTGGCAATACTTTGTGATTTTTTGGCAACACTGTGAGATTACGAGAGTTTCCGGAAAACACATTTTTGAAGCTGTAGGAGCGATATTTCTCGTGGATTCCAGAAGCGCTTATCTTTCCACTCGGGCAATTTCCATATAAATAGGAAATTGTAAGTGGCTGAGAATCAATTAGTTATTTAGTTTAGAGTCGTGTGACTTCTGCTTGATAATTATTTCTTTAAACTTTGCTGCGTGAGGGTTCTGGTGATCACTGTTCTTCGCGTGAATACCTTGTTTTATATCTGTTCTCCTTGGGCTATTTATCTTGTTATACGAGCTGTTATCTATTACATTAAAGTGTGAGTTCCTTCATGGTCATGAGGTAATCATTTGATCATTAAAGAGATCTCTATGAATTATAGCACGCAACATCATGTGCGAAGGAAAGGGAAAATTACACCATAGCTCTCGGTATATTTTGAGTTATTTAATTTTTCATTATGTAATTTAGTATACAGTGTTGTAATTTATTATTACGTTACTTAATGTAATGTCTTCCAATGAGTAATTTGTCTGTAAAACTAGAGTGAATTCATACATTTCACACTAATAACACAATTAATGTAGCTTTCGTTATTATCCACAGTTTGGTTTCACGTGTTTGTGATGAAGCTTCGGCTGTTATTTATTATGTAATCTGGATATCATCTGATCTTTAAGGAGATCTCTACGTAATGAAGCACGTAACATCATGTGCGTAGGAAAAGGAAAAATTACGCCATATTTCTCGGTTATATTTTGAGCTACTTAATTTTTCATTACGTAATTTAATGTACAGTTTAATTTGTTATTACTTTACTTAATGTTAGTATTGTCTTACCGTGAGTATTTTATCTATGAAAGTAGATTGAATTCATATATAGCATACTAATTACGCGGTAATGTAACTCGTTATTGGCCACGGTTTGGTTTCACATGTTTGTGCTAAAGCTTCGAATGTACTACATAGAACTTCGGATAAATACTATTCGAATAAATAAAATGATTAAAAAAGGAGAATGCTTACATACATACTTTCAAAGCATGCTGTTATTTAAAATAGCCAGCTCTCGAACCGTTTTGATTACCCTGGGAGTTAAATCTGATGCGGTCTCACTTACATATTCGTGACATCACTTTCACAACAGCCCCATGTTACCGTCAAGACTGTTTCCACTGGATTGTAGGCAACTTGGGACGGTCGGGGGACATCCAGTGTCATTCACTTATTGTGCCATAGGAATAACCGCAGGGAAAATTAAACGGCGAGTGCCATATTTAAATGCTTTAATATTATCTACGGATATATTTGTCTTATCGTAAATCTAATTATGCACATTTTATATCGACTACAATGCTATTTTATTGCCCTTGTTGTTTTCTTCAGGGATGAAAACTTCGTTTGAGAAACCAATGCCAGAAGCATTCGGTCTTAATTTGGTTGCTATTGAACAGAAGTCTATCCCTTCTTGTGTCCAAGTTTTTTGACCAAATGGAAGCATGGACCTATTCTTCTACCTCTGATTCTTCTTAATTGCTAATACAAAAAGTAACAATAATATATAGGAGGAGTTTCATTGAAAAAACAGTAGAAACCACTGTCTTCACTTGCACAGACACATTCCCAAAGTCATCTTCCGAAATACTATCTGATGAATTCATGCTGCCATTATAATTTTAGAGATGATGATAATTTCATTATAAAAATGGTGCATGTGTCTATTGCATGCATTCAGATAAAGACAGCATTTACGTTTTAGTACCTCGTACGATCGCTTTACTGATTGGTCGATCCTGTCAATTCCTAAAATGAATTCGTCTATTGCAGAAGATAATGCCCTCTTTGAATTAATAAGGCAATGAAATGTTCTGAAGCGATACTTTAAACGGCCATTTGAAGAGCCTTCAAAGACCAGATAATAACTGGCAATACTTCTTATACCAGAGGACTAAATAAAACATCTTTTAAGAACAGGCTTTCGATCTCTAAGAATGGAGATTCCTTGATAGCAGCGAAGATGTTTAAAACAATACAATCAGGTATTTACTATGCCTGTAATCAAAAGTGTATTACGATTCCTGATCGTTATGTGCATTTAAACAGAAGTGTATCTTCTCTGTATATAAGCAAGTGTATATGTTGTTCTGAAATGCATGTTTTCTTCATCTTATAAACAATGGATCATTGAAATTATTGGATTTATCATTAATATAAACTTTTGCTAACGATAATTTCTGATATCATTGTTAACTGCTATTAGTAAATAAGTAAGCAAGATATTAGATTACTAAAATATTAATCTAATTTCGTTTGGGTGATTTTTATGGAATAGCCGTTAGATAAAAATTTTACACACACACACATGTATCAGCTGCAAAACATTTTTTTATTTCAGTCTTTCAGAAATTTAGCGCAGTTTTAACTAAATTTCCCGAGGATTTTTATTTTTCCATTCCTTTTTACTTCCTTGTACGAAGTAAAAAGGAAGCATTGTAATTGCAAAAAATTTCAGATATCATATTTCAACCAAAATACCTATTTTGGCCACTATCGAATGCAATTTAACCAAGTTTTTGCGTGACATCCGTACGTAAGGACAGAATAAAGGACTCTTTTCCCCCAAAAATATATAAAACTGATTTAAAAAAGATTCTGAAGAGAATTTTTCATTCCGGCTGTGCGTACGTACGTATTTATGTATGTATCTTGCATAGCTCAAAAACGGGTATCCTCAGAACGTTGAAATTTTGTATATAGGGCTAATATAACATGCAGATGTGCATTTTCCATTTTGGTTGCAATCGGCCGCGCCAAAAGTGTATATATATATATATCAGGCGCGTCGGGAAAAGAAACGATAAGAATTGAGACCTACGATATCATGTAGATTATTAGCTATTATTTTCTGCTAAAAATTTTTTTTCGCTTTTGTCTCAATTATTGTCGTTTGACGAAACGTGTAATGGAGTTTACCTATGTACGAGCTAAAGTGCTTTTCCCTTGACACGTCGACAAAAAGCTCGACGTAGGCTAAATTCCCATTTACTGCCATTTTTTGTATTTTTTCTGGTTTTTTAATTTTAATTATGATTGTGCTTTAAATGTTTTTTTACGTGTTACAATATTTTTAATGTTGATTATCTTAAATACCAGCATTTAGTTTTTAGTTTTTTTGCCTTATTCTCTTTAGTAATTAATTTGTTTAATATTTTTATACCTTAGTAAGTGGGTATAAAATTTACTTTTAGATGATTGCCTTTAGAATTTTTCTCTTTTTGCTAGGAACATGTCTATCATTTACTTTTAGGCGATCGCTTTTATAATTTTACTCCTTCAACTTGGCTTTAATCTTAATTTTGCAGCTAAATGTGCAAAATTCTTGACTGAAAGGTCTCTTGTTCATCTACTACTTTCTATCAACTATATATATATATATATGTTACGATGAAACCCCGAAATCTGGAGAATGTCAGCATTCACATAGTCGCTTGGTGTATGTCCGAAATATTTTCCAAATACTCTTATTTCTGGTGAATGTTGAATATATGAGAATATTATATTTTCTTCTCCGTAATTCAGTCGCGAAAAAACACACAATACATTCAAAATGAGAAAGGTTAGGTTATTCAATTATGGCAAAGCACACGAGGGCTATCTGCCTAAAGGGAGGGATGCCTTCGTGGAGGACTTTCTAAAGAAAACTGGCTCCTATACACGTTACACATGGGGGAAACCACGAAAACGCCCATGCAGCCAGCTCGTTCGCGAGATTCGAACCTCGGAGCGAACTTCCAGTGTTCAGCGTCTTTACCGCTCGGCCGCTGGTGGGCGTCGGTGAGGGTCCGAATGTACAAGAATGCAATGTTATATTCGATCTTTCACCGACGTATTTGGTGAACATTGACATTCTCCGGTGAAAGTCGACATTCTCCAATTTTGGTCTTTCACAGTAACATACATACATATTTTCACTCTGTTACTCGGCTCAGTGATCTCAGTTTCTTTATTCTTATATGTCTGTAACATTTTTTTGCTTCAAAAATGATTGAATTATGTTGTTCTTATCTTCCGGTTAAGGTTTTCATGCCTTTAGTTAAGCTGCATTCAATATTTGTAAAATTATCAACAATTTAAGAGTTGTTTAAGTGGGGCTAAGCCAAATTATTTTAACCACAACAACCATATTTGTTTACATTTGAAACTTAGCAGAACAGTGGATTGTTGCCAATCTAGAAAAACTAAGCTTCGCACCAACAAAGATAACGCCTTCCTTTGTTATTGCGAGTTAAATCATGCTTCATCAATTCTGGAATTTATTCCAGGAAATAAGTGTTAAAGATTTGCTTCGTCTATTTTCGTAATTTTTAATATATATATTTTGAGTTTTTATGTATTTTTGCCTTGTCGCGAAGTAAAAACTGTTTTAACTGAATGAGAAATACTGAATCGTCTGTGAAAAACTGTTTCTTTTCTAGTCCAAAGGGCTTCGTCCCTGAACGACTATTGTTTTCGTTTTGCGATTTTACGTCGGAAACATTAAATGTCGGTTCACTTTTCAAACTGTTGCCACCAATATTGCAGCCCTGTATTACATTTAAAGAAATTAAATAATGAAGAATGTGCATAAATGTGTGTATGTGTCTCGCGCTGTGATAAAACGACGGTACCTAAAGCCATCAAATTTTTAATGACGTGATTCTGCTGCGAATATGGGCACCTGGAAGCCCAAATTTTAAATTTGGAATTTGTTTTTTTAGCGATTTTATATTTTGTAAAACTTTAACGAATTTTTGATTAACAAACTGAAGGATTTCAAAGCGAGCCATGGCAGCGTTGTACAGAAAAAACATTTTTATCTCCAACGCGTGACACTGTGTATAGGAAATTCTAAAGATATGCTCAGTTTAAAATTATTTTGCGATATTGTTCTTTAACTGAATTTTATGTTTTAAGTGCGAAGAACATGATATTTAATAAATAAAGGTAACGCACAAAATGTTAAAAAAACGCCCCTTTGGACGTAATTTAAAATCTGAAACTTTTCAGATTTTCTTTCTTTCTTTCATTTTTTTTTATTTGTTTATTTTCTTTTACATATCATTTTAGTTTTATTTGAATAGAATATTATTTGAATAGAACATGGGGCAACGATTAGATAATTTTTCAGATGATATAAATTTTACGTATTCTGTGTTATAAAATGAATGAGATGTAACGCTGTTAACCCCTTAACTGCCGCGGGCGTATATATACGCCTTGCTCAGCCGATGCGTTAACTGCCCCGGACGTATATATACGCCCTTCCGAAGAGGACACTATTTCAGAGAAGGGGGAAAGACCTGGAGAAGGGAATGTTTCTGGAACGGTGCAAGTAATGACTGCCCAATTATTAGTCATGTTTCTGTTTGAGTAAAACGTGTTTTTATTGCGTGTCTTCCGTTTTCGTTTACTGTTTGTAATAGGTGCTTTTTTATGAATATTTACGACAGTGAAATAGATGATTACTTTCCGTCATCTTCAGGATCGGACATCTCAGAATATGATATTACATCAGATGAAGAGAACTGTGACTATTTTTTGAAAGATGCTCGACGTTAGGTACTATGATATGAAAAACTACATATTTGTTATACTTAGGTTGATATGAAAAACTGGCCTATGCCACCTCCATGCTTTCCATTTAGGTACACTGATTTTGCGAGGTATAACACTGAAACCTGATACCTGGTTTAAAAATAAAGTGATCGAAACTTCATTTTTTTGGGGACGTTTTTTATTACACAAACATCGTTTTATTATACTTTCATCTTTTTCATTATACTGTTACTCTAAACATTAAATTTTGTATTTTAATTTTTTCTTAAGTAAGTAAATAGGTTTTAGACAACAACACTTGCACTTATTTCCCCCATAATACATCGCATAACTACGCGCGCCTGTGTAAAAAACGGTGGCACTGGGGAGTGAATCTTGTGCGTTTTCCGCGGCAGTTAAGGGGTTAAGTGAACCTAGCGCCAGAGTGTTGCTATGGTAAACAAATATAGTGAGTTTTAAAGAATTTATTGTGTTGTGGTTTATGCGCTATCGACGAAGAAGATTTAATTCAAGCCAATAAGTTTAAATGAAATGCAAGAAAAAAATGCGTATAATTTAATATTCTGTACAAGGAAGTCATGTGGTGTATACATCAGATTTTTATATACATATGAACCAGTGTTTTCGGTCCGAAAATTCGATAGTGAATTTTCTATGCGTAAATATGAATTAGGGTCCCCCCACCACACGTTTTTACTATTTTTAGAACAAAATCCGTTTATTTGTGCATCTATATGTCTGTGTGTATGTGTCTAACTTTTATTTTTTTATTTATTTATTTATTTATTTATTTTTATTTTTATTTTATTTTATTTTATTTTTTTTTTGTCCACGGTAAGCTTTATATGAAATATGCCAAATTTCCCATTTTTAAACTATCCACATTCACATAGAGAGTTCATCAGGTTTTGGAAATTGGACAATCGGATGCGGAACTTTGCTTGAAGCTCATGAAGTTTTGTTTAGAGAGCCGAACTTTGAGTTTAAGAAACGAGCACGAACTTGACAGGGCCCATGTGTTTGTATGTGGGTGACGATTATTTCGTCCAGGATAATTCTTATATAAAACTTCCAAAATTTTCTGTTTTCCATTCATATAAAGAGTTAATTAAATTTGGGATAAAACTGGACAATCGGAAGTGGTACTTTACAGGAAACCCATGACATATTTTAGTGGACAGCTAAAAGTAGCAATTTACTTGAAGCGCATAACAGTTTTTAATGTAAAGCTTACAGTAAAATATAATCCAAAACTTTTCACTTTTAGTATTTAATACTTCTAAATTTATTGGAACAATATACTAGATTTTGGCTAAAACAAATAAACCAAAAGTGATACTTCACTTGAAGATCTGAACAGACTTCCGTAAAAAATATATTTGAGATAATCAAAAACATCTCAAATTTAGTATTTAAAATACATACGTGATTGAGAATAACATACAGGGTGTTTATAAATTTCCGGACCCATTTTGATGTTTAATAACTCAAAAAATAATGAAGATATAAACAAACTTATGTCATTTATTGATGGAATAACTTATATATTTTCCTTTTCAGGTTTGAATATCTTTACTTTTGTAAATATTGTCTGAGCGTGTGGTTAATTTCAGATAATTTCATTTTCCAGTCTAAATATCTGTACTTTTCTAAATAGAGTCTGCTTATTAATTGCATTTTTCTCTCTTTTGTTTTTGGCAACCATTGTTTGGCAACTATACCGTGAGGCACAAAGGGATTCCCCAAAGGTTAATGTGTGGTGTGGACTAATGCACGACCGAGTCATTGGGCCTTTCTTTTTTACAGAAAAGACGGTCTCATCAGTCGTATACTTAGACATGTTGGAAAACCTCGTATTTCCACAAAAAGAAGAAGTTCAGCCACATGTCTTTTTGCAACAAGATGGTGCACCACCTCATTGGGGTACCATCGTTCGTAGTTCTTTGAATGACCATTTTACAGGAAGATGGATTGGGCGAAGAGGTCCAATTCCTTGGCCGCCCAGATCACCTGATATAACGCCGCTGGACTTTTTCCTTTGGGGATTTGTAAAGGACAACGTTTGCAGGAGGAGAGTGTCGAACATTGATGACCTAAAAGCCAGAATTACAATCGCAATAGCCTCTGTGGATGCCGACATGCTTGCCGGTACCTGGCGGGAAATTGAATATCGACTTGATATTCTCCGCGCGACGAAGGGGGCGCACGTGGAAGGCCATTAACAAGGGGCATGAAACTTTTTGAGTCTATCTAACCATTTATGTTATTAATTTTAATCTATTATTTTATGAGTTATTAAACATCAAAATGGGTCCGGGACTTTATAAACACCCTGTATTGCATTTATAAGAATTAACTGTTCAAAGCGGACTCAAAGGATTCAAAGTTCAAAGGATTTCAAAGCGAGCAATGGCAACGCTGTACAGGAAAAAACCATTTTTATCTCCAGCGCGGAAGACTGTGTATCGGAAATTCTAAAGATGTGCTCATTTAAAAATTATTTTGCGATATTGCTCTTGAACTGAATTTTATGGTTTAAGTACGAAGAATATGCTATTTAATAAATGAAAGTAGCACCTAAAATGTTTTAAAAAAACCGCCCCTTTGAATGTAATTTAAAATCTGAAACCTTTCAGATTTTTCCTTCTTCTTTTTCTTTTTTTTCTTTTATTTATTTATTTTTTTTTTATAGAAAATACGCTTAATTTTTTAAGGTTAGAACTAATTCTCGAATACAAGTAAGTCTTTACATATAAGTATGGAGTACATGAACTATTTTAGTCACTAATGCAAATACTATCGTTAATTTATGTTGTACTTGGTCTAAAATGTGTCTATGAGCACTGCAGACATCAGGCGTGCACCATTTATTTGTAATTCGTGAATTATTTTGAATTATATTTGTCTGGTTTATAAATGGACCACCTAATATTTTCTCTGCTGCACACAAGTATGACAAGATTTTTAAACTGCCATTTTTATTTTAAATTTAAGATTAACAGACCATTGACTACATAATACTAAACAGTTTTCGATGATGTATTTTATTTGGGTTTAGTGACTATGGACAAAACGGTTAAATAACAAAGCCATACTTTTATTACAAATATAAATGGAAAACACCACCACTATAAACTCTCTATATCTGCGGCCCTGTACGCTTTTTTATTCTAATTTTTTAAAAAAATGCCATTTCGAAAATAAAATGAAACATCTGTAGAACTTTAGAAAAATTATTCTGTTCGTCGATGATACCAGCTGACCCATCGTACAGTGGTATCCTGGATATCCCAGACCAGGTACCAGGTATCACAGACATCTTTGATGTCCTCCATACTTTTACTTGCACATGTACCTGTGGCCTCCATGTTTATACGTTGTGGTTTAAAGATTTAGAACTGCCGAAATGGATATTAAACACTAACCTCGACTGCGACCCGTCAGCAGCTGGCTTCACGGGACGGGCTGGCTTCACGTGAAGTTTTCCCATCTGTATATATGATTCCAGCCAGTTTTCCTTAAAAAGTCCTCAACGAGGGCATCCCTCCTCTTGGCTGGTGTACATCATAGTCAGCTCTTTCGCTTTTCCTCGCCCAAAGAAAATAAATAAATAAACTGGCTTAGTATATCCGAAATAATTTGAGAGAGGTGAACTGCGAGAACTTCTTGTTAAAAGATCCGAATAATAATCGAATCGTAATACTTGAACAATAAATATGTGTAATTTTTTTTACTTTTAAATTAATACATTTAAAAATTTGGCGAACTTTTACAATCGCCACTATTTCTTGCCTGACACATTAAATTACGATTCTATTAGGTTATATGTTACGTTTCTGTAAAATAAATAACTCCTTGATTTTGTAATACTCGTAGTTTGTGCGCGCAAGATGTGAGTTAGAAATTTTAATTTGTAATTTTGAACCTGTTCTGTTTGTTGATTGTGAAAGAGTCATAAAAAAAGACTTCCTTTTTGTTATAACTTACCATGAAATACCTAAAGGTCGTTTAAAGGTGTCTAATAGTTAAGTTAGAAACCAGACCTTATAAATAAACAGCTGCTAACTGTTTCACGTGATGCTCACTTTGTTTATTTAAAACATAAGCTTTTGCATAGTAACAAAAAACATTGAATGGACTAATATTTAGGTAGACTCATGATCTTTCTTAAAATTCTCTTCCAGTCCGCTCTCCTTTTGTGGAGTTTCATGCTGGTAATTTTTAACCCAAAGGGCGTTAGCCCAGAAGGCATATTAATTTCGTTTTGCATTTTGCGTTGTTTCACTATAAATAACAATTCACTTTTCAAATTATTGCCACCAAATATTAGAGCCCTGTGTTACATTTAAAGAAATTAAATAATGAAGGATCAGCATAAATGTATGTATATTTCTCGCATTGTGATGAAACAGTGGTATCTAGAGCCATCCAATTTTGAATAAAGTACGTTTCCACCCGAACATGGGCATCTGGAATCTCGAATTTGGAATTTGAAATTTGTTTTCTTATTCATTTCGTATTTTCTAACAGTTTAACGAATTTTTGATTAACAAACTCAAAGATTTCAAAGACAGCAATGGCAACACTGAACGAAAAAAAAATTATCTCCATCGCGCGAGACTGCGTATCGGAAATTCTAAAGATATGCTCATTTTAAAATTATTTTGCGATATTGCTGTTGAAATGAATGTTATGGTTTAAGTGCGAAGAACATGATACTTAATAAATAAAGGTAACACGCAGAACGTTAAAAAAAAAAAAAATAAAGCCTCTTTGGTCGTAATGTAAAATTTGAAAAGCTTTCATTCAAAGTTCGATTCTCGACGAAGGCCTTGCTCATTTTTCATCTGTCCTGCTTCAGAATGTCTCTACACTGGCGCCCGAACTAAAAAGGTGGTGGATGATGATTCTCCACAACCGAGATTTGGCGATCGGGTCCCCCAAACCCCAGTCGCCCTTTAAAAGAGGGAGTATATAAGGTATTCCTCCCGCCTTGTTTGCATGCCTTCGTGGTGTAGTGGTCGGCTCTCTCGACGCGTAACCGAGAGGTCCGTGGTTCGATTCAAGGCGAAGGCGTTGCTCATTTTTCATGACTCCTTCTTCAAAGTAACCTAATGTTTCTACAACGTTAAAGTCACTACCTATAAAATTCAGTTAACGAAGTCTGGCCTTTTCCTTGAGTCGTTCGCCTATTTTAAGTGTTAAAGAAGAAGAATTTATTTAGCAGATGTGATTAGTAAATTTCATGCGGATAATGTTAATGCATTTCACAACATCACATTGTTAGCATTATTTATGTAATTTGTTGTTATACCTATATTGCCGCAAACCATCAGTCTTAACAAACATGGAGATTTTTCTTAGGACTTTCAAAAACAAGTAGATGAGTCTCTTATTGACCTTAAGGTCCAAGTTTCAGAATCACACTTGAGAATACTGTAGTCTTGTGTAAATACTTTGCTGTAGTCTTGTGTGAAGGTAATTTCGTCCCTCTGCTAAGAAATGTTGATTGTAAAAATTTTATCAAGCTGTAAATATAATGATTGACGTAATGATAATAATAATAATTATTATTATTTTTTAAATATCTGTGGTAATATTATTTTAAGAGTTCATTTTTGAACCAATGTAACCAAAACTATTCACTGATTCAAATTCGTGATTTCCTATTTCAAGGTAATTGAAGTTCAATGATTATTTTGTAATTCGCATATACACTTTTAGACAATAAAAAAAAAAAAAAAAAAACGACGCACTTCTATGCACCGAGAAGATATAAAGCAAATTGGACACAAACTGATATGCATACAGGTTTCGACAGAAAAGGCAAAATTTTACATTTTGGCTGCCAATGAACGAACGGTTGTCTTTACAGCGCATCTGATCTGCGCAACAAGCAGGATATTTAAGAGGAGAAATAACGATTCCAGGTCATAAATTCTTCACGAATTTCATTGCGTGTGCTCTGGTAGACAGTAACTATGTCTCGCGAACGATATGCGCAGATGTCAAAATTTGAGAGAAGTCGTGTAGTTGGGCTCAAAGAAGCCGGTGAATAGCTCAACATTTGAGCAGGAACGATGCCACTATTAGACGATGTTGGCAGGAATGGGTGAACGGTGGCAGCACACAGCTTCAAGAAGGAAGCGGTAAACCTAGAGAAACGACAAAACGTGAAGAAGGAGCAATCGTCAGAGCGGCACTCACAGCCCCAGATGCATCATTACCATCGATTGTACGTGCAACTAGTGCTTCAGTGACCGCAAGACCATTCATAGACGGCTCACAGAAAGGGGGTTGAGGTCACGGCGCCCCTTGCGCCGACTACCATTGACCTCTGTACAACGTCAAGCCCGTTTGCAGTGGTGTCAGGCTCATTCACAATGGAATGTCACTGACTGGAGTAGAATAGTCTTCAGTGATGAGTCCCGCTTTGAACTGAGCCCCGATGACCAGCGAAGGCGAGTCTGGAGACGCCCCGGACAGCGGTGTGATACCAACCTGACTGTTTTCCGGCAGACAGGCCGACAGTCAGGAGTGATGGTCTGGGTGCCATTTCATTTCATAGCAGGACCCCTTTAGTTGTCATCCGTCGCAACCTTACAGCACAGAGGTACGTCGACGAAGTTCTAAAGCCCGTTGTGTTGCCCTTCATGTCACGCCGCCCTGGGCTTACATTTCAGCAAGATAATGCCCGCCCCCATACTGCACATGTTTCTACTGATTGCCTCAGTGCTTGCCGAACATTACCTTGGCCAGCAAGGTCGCCAGATCTCTCTCCTATTGAGTACGTTTGGAGCATTATGAGCAGGGCCGTCCAACCAGCTCGGGATGGTGACGATCTAACGCGCCAGTCGGACAGAATTTGGCACGATATTCCTCAGGAGGACACCCGCAACCTCTATCAATGCCGAATGCTAAGCCGAATAACTGCTTGAATAAGGGCCAGAGGTGGAAAAACGAGTTACAGACTTTTTCACTTTGTGAAACTCTATCAGTTCAATAGATCATCCAATTTTTCTCAAACTGCAATCATTTGTTTTTCTGTACATGTACACGGCTTCTACCGATTTTCGCCCCATTCGAATAACTGCTTCTTGGTGCGATGTTTTTTTTTTCTTTTTTTTTCTAAGACTATATTTGATACGGTTTTCATTGATAGTTGTTAATGGACAAATAGATCTGCGAATATAATATGGAATAAATTTATCAAATGCAAGAAATAGTTAATCACTTCAGCCATTTAAGGGAGTTTCTGTTTCAACTAACTGAAAGAAAAAAATAGAAGCTGCAAAGAACGCGGCATTAAAGTTTGGAATTTAAATCATGCGTTATGAAAATAACGGAGGAATGTTTTCGCTTGACTTGTGCTCTCTGAAAGGAAATAGCGCCGTTTTCCTCGGTGTCGCGAATTGCAAAGTTAACTCTCTGTAAATTTCTTTTCCCGTAGAGCTCGAAAACTAGTTACGCCTCTTGATCACGAAACTTGATTTTCTAGTCGCGGTGAAATGAAGCAGAGAACCGGAAATGTGCAAAATCACACGCTATCACCGATTCACCTTGCGTATTCTGTTCCATAAAGAGCATTCTTCCTCATCCATTAAAAAAGGCATTGAGCTCAGACTTTAATTTTTTTTTTTTAATTTTTGCTTACGCATTAAAGCTTAAAAAAGTCAGTGTTTATATTAGAATAAATAATGTGCAAATTATTCATTATATCTAATTTAATGTTAAATGCAAATGGGTAACATTTAGTAAAGATTATTTTACTTATAATATTATAAAACATAATTATAAATTTCTATATTTCTAATACTACTATAAAATTATTATATTTAAAAGAATACTGAATGCTTGTATAAGGTATCATAGGGCAGTAATTTCATCACGACGCGAATTTAAGAGATTATTTTTTTTCAAAATTTGCAAGATTTTCGAGCATTTTGTAAATATTAAATAAATCCGTAAATTGGAATTCCAGATTTCTTTTAGGTCCTTCCAGTGGTCGAGGGTAAAGTCGCTGAACACTGGTAGTTAGGTCCAAGATTCTAATCCCGAGAACGGACTGGCTACATGGGCGTTTTCGCGATTTTTCCCATGTGCAATGTGTATACGACCTAGTTTCTCTTAGAAAGTCCTCCACGAAGGCATCTCTCCCCTCAGGCAGCTAGCCCTCGAGTCTTTGCCGTAATTTATTAAACCAAAAAATAAACTAGATTTGTTTCTTGTTTTGTGCGTGATCAGGCAACAAACGTTAGATTAAAGAAGAGACTATATGCATGCCCATTCGAAAGTACTTTCCATTTGAAACGAAAGCTTGACGTCATGCAAAGGTTTTGAAAATATTACTAGAATTTAACTGGTTTTTAAATGTTAAGTATGTCTGAAAACATTTATAACGCAATGCTTATTTACTTACTGGTAGTTATTGAAACTGTTGCTTCATATTTAATAGAGAAATATGGGAAGAAATCTCCATTCTTTTTAGTCTTCGTAACTTAATTTTTGTGCAATAATTTAAGAAAATTGTTGACGGCGAATTTTTTGCGAAGTTCCTCTGTTCATTGATCTTAATATTCCTTGTGAATTTAAAATTATTCTCCGCCCCTCGCCTCACGATAAAATTACGACCCTGCAGATAGACTCAAACTTGCAGATTTATTTGCTTCTGATGAAGAGGGACCTGCATCTGTTTGCCTTCGAAATTGATCGAGATCTTCACTAAATCTACGCCAAACACAAGACTGTTGCTTTACTCATTTTATGTTTGTTTCATTTTGGTTTGTTTTTCTTCTGTTTTGATTTTTTCACGCATGTAATGTTTACGCGTTTCTCAACATGCATCACTGCCTGTTTTCTTTCAATGTCCATTCGTCTCATATATGCATTATGTGATTTGAAGACGTGTCTCGAAAAAATTCATGCAGGAGATTCTTTTGGCTATTTTATTCCTCGATGTCTTTGATTACAAGAAATTGGGAACTAAGTTCACTCGATGTGGACATAAGTTACGCTCCGCAAGTTAGATCCACATGCACCTCGTATTAAAAGTACCCTTATTATCTGCACTGCAGTATTCTTACTCATCCATTTTTAACGCTGGTGCTGCAAGATCCCTCCAGATATAAGGGCTCTAAAATCAGATATCAAACGACTATTTCATAGTGAGAAAAATGCAGCTTATTGTTATAGATTCCAGTTCTAAATATTTCGTGCACAAATTCAGACGGACATGTCTTTTATATATGTATATATATTTTATGAGATCAGTAAAATACAAACATTGGCCTTTCAGAAGTAAAAAAACTTTCTCGGTAAGTTTCCTACAAACAATTCCTTGGAGATATCCCTATCTTGTTAAAAATCTCTTCGTTGAACAAGCCGGAAATTCATCCTGCGTCATGGCTTGGAATAATTATTTTTCATCCACAGTTTTCTGCTTATATTTTCAAATGAATTTGATACGCCAAGCTTTATAAACAATTAAGACTGTGCTCTCGCTAGCATATTCAAACTCCGCCAATGGCAAAATGTATGTTTTGGTTGGTGGGAGGGGGGAATGCAGTATTTATATTTTTTCCTTTTAATCAGCAGAAAGATATCCTTTTGCTAATAATTTTCATTAGTTTGCGAAACGTTTATTTTATTTCTCCCCCTCCCCCAGATATATTAGCTTTAAATAATCCTGAAGAATAAAAGAACACATTACAAGACACATAAATGCACTGGTAAGTTATATATTTTTAGAACAATTTTGACGTAACAGATCAAGGTTTCTAAGAAATCTAATTTTTCAAAATCTAAGAAATCTACGTTTTCAGATGAATTAAAGGCAATGATTTATTCTAAACTTTAACTACACAATTAGAAAATTTAACTATACAATTAGCAATTTTAACTATACAATTAACAATCTTATACAATTAGCAAATTCCGAATGAACCATGATTTTCCTCTTTCCAAAGAGAAATAGTCTTGTTTTGTAATTAAGAAACGTAATTGAAACCAGGAAATTAACTCTTCTAAATATAAAATAGTAATATACTTCATTTTAAAAATAAAAATTGGCTAGTCTTGTTTTTACACGGAAAAGAGAAACAACAGAACATCCACCAATGAAAGTAGATCCTTTTACAACAGTTCCAAAATTAAAATCTGCAGACTTGAAAGAAAAACTATTCAAGCAAAAATAATTGTAATATCTTTATATCAGCAGCAAATGAAATAAAAAAAAGATTTAAATCTCAATAAAAAGCAAAAAAGAAAATAATCGTTATTGCTTGCTTAGGCATGGGAATCGGAGCAGGTAGGATTCTTTATCAAATCGGAGATAAATGGGTATGTATTATAATTGTATATGAAGAATGAATTTATTTAAATGAGTACAATAAAAAAGGAGTTTTTGTTTCATTGCAAAAGTGGTATGCTAACTTAGTTTAAAAAAATGCATAATAAAGTTCAGCAAAAGATTTATAATTGCTATTAGTTTCTTACATGGCACAGAGTTAAAAACAGTCGAAAAAAGAGTTGAAATCAAATCTTTGTGTTATATAACATGCATATTATATACTTATATAAAGAAGTCTGTTTGTTTGTTCGTATAGCTATCGTCGCCAAACATTCTACAATTCTTTTCGGGGCTTGAAAAGGTCGACGTCTACATTAAAAAAAAAAAAAAATTTTTTAAAAAAAAAAAAAAAAAGCTAAAATCAGAGATATTAATTAAAACCTCGGAAAAACAATAATTTTCACCCTCATTTTTCTGAATGGCAACAGTCTCTCAAGCTGGAGATTAAAATCTGTTTTTTTTCGAGAAGTCTTGCCGCTGCTCGCTTTCAAATCCTAGAGTTTGTTAATAAAACAATTTCTAAGTTTCACGATGACATAAAAACAGCATTCTTAAATATTAAATACATTATTCCCGATTCCAAAAATTCGTGGGAAGCCATTTCGAATATTCCCTTCTTCGAACGACTTTAATCAGCCAAAGCATTAATTAAAAACTCTGAAAGTGCTAACTTTCGCACGCATTTTTCAGAGTGGCAACAGTCTCGCGCTTTGAAGATAAAAGTGCTTTATTTCGAAAAGTGTTGCAACTGCTCGCTTTCAAATCGCAGAGATTGTTAATCAAAAATTTCGAAGTTTCAGAAAATCTATACATGTAAAGAAGAATATCTGTTTGTTTGTTCGCGTTATTGATTTCTGATCAATTATGATTCATTTTTTGCCACATTTAATCGACTAAAATTGATTAGGTGAAATATTGGATGGAACTTGAGCTTTTACGACCATTTAATTAGAAAGACGAAAATCATTAAAAACTGAGTGCCATTGTTGCTGACATAATGAGAGAGCTTATTTTTCTATCGAAATTTTTTATCTGAGTTCCATAGCGCGTCAGACTGAAAAATGTATGAGTATGGATCGTATTTTTTGCATCGTCATTAGAGAAGGATTACAAGCGGTATCGTCCTCTCTTAATCTAACCTAACTGGCATCGAGTACTTCCGCTAGTATGTATGTTATGCATCAAAAGCGTACGTTTTAAAAAAAGAAAAAGAATAGCACATACCTAAAAAATGAGGTAGAACAGTATATACATAAAAAGGCAAGTAAATTACTGTCGATTTCTCGGAAAAGGGGTGACTTATCAAAGGAATCAATCACCCCCACCAAAAAAAAGTCCGTAATAATTTGGGTATGATCGCGTTTCGTCTCCCTCGTACACTTGAATGCATTTTTTAATCCCGAAAAAAACTAACATACAAAATTTGAATATAAATTAATAATTTTCAACACGAAGGTTGTAAAGTATTTATTTATTTTATCTAACCAGTGATTTCATGTTACGCATCTTTACTGTCACTTCTCTCTTTCCGTTTCCCTGCCAGAATGCTAATTTTAGTTCGCGCCCTGCTGAAGGCCACGATACTAGTTGAATTTTTACGACAACAGTCTGTCTTCGGCGTTACTTTATTCTTGCTAATAGTGCTTGTCCCGCTGATGTAGACATAAGCCAATTTGTGCGTTAATTATTTCTGTGTAGCCTTTGGCTAACGTAAGATATAGTTTAAATTTAAATTCCTTATTTTTTCAGTTAGGCCATAAATGCTGGCTGGCTTTGTAAGCACAAGTAATGCTTTCAGTTCAACTAATTGAATACTAAGTAAAAGGGTCTTTTACACCCTTCTTACGTTTCTGTGTGCATCCTAGACATACTGAAAATTCGCTTAGGTTTAACTGGAGTCTCGACTTAGTGTTCGTTACCAAAAAGAGTGAGACTCTACAAGGTAATTTCACGACGCGATCAAAAAAGAACAGATATACAAAAAGATTGTTATAAAAACTGGTAGAGAATTTAGAAGTATCAATTAAAATTTGGTAATGGATATATGTGAGAAATGGAAGAATATTATGTGAGAACCTTTTATTTATTGTAATAAAGTACGTAGTCTACCACTGTCTACCACAACCGGTCATGTAAATGGTAGAAAAATTTGCTGGTTACAAAATTATCGCATCAGAAAATGCATGCGTAGTCCACATATTGTATCAACATTTTATAAATTTTTGAAAAGCCATTCGCGTAGTAAGTTAAATAAAAAAAATTGTGTATTAAAATTTTAAGGTACATGCACCGTTTTTTATTAAAAATGTGGAACAAAATAAAATAAGTATTAGTATAATTAATTTACGATTTGTGTTCAAAGCGTTACTCCATTTCTAATTTTCAACCACAAAATAATAAAAACCATTCGAGATACGTAAAATACTTAAATGTTTTAGAATACGGTAGCCTATTATAAATGAAAATTAAATCCTCATTTTACTCTTTATAATATGACATTTCGCATATTCCGTTGAGCCTGGTTCTCCCTGAAATTTTATGAAGCGTTGTTTTACAGATATAGTAGCTATTTGAATATTTTTCCAAACAACTCCGTCAATCAAAACATGTACTGAACATTTTTTCCCTTCCATTCTCATCTTCCGAACTCGACAATAATCTCATTCTTTTTTGAGCTGTACATATTTTCGCTATAATCTTCTCTTCGTCGTCAGTACTGTCTAATAAACCAATATCGCCTTCAAATAGCGTATCTTTAAAAAATTCACCTTCATCAGTTTCTGAAAACTCTTTGTTTAAGTTATTTATTTTTCATATTTCCTGATCTTTTTATTTTCTATTGCGAAGTAAAGGAAGTATTTGTTTAATTACGAAAAATTCCGGGTATATCATATTTCAACGAAAATATCCATTTTGACCGCTGTCGAATGCAATTTAAAGATTTTTTTCAGTGGCATATGTACGTAAGCACAGAATAAAGGACTCTTTTTTTCGCCAAACGAATTATAAAACTAATTTAAAATGGATTCAGAAAAGATTTTTTTCCTGCCATCTATATGTACGTACCTATATACGTATGTATCTCGCATAACTCAAAAACGAGTAGTCTATTCCCTCTGATACTCGGTTCCGTCAGCTCAGTTTTCTTTATTCCTATATGTTGGTAAATTGCACCTTTTCTGCTTTAAAAATGGTTGAATTATGTTGTTCTTATCTTCTGGTTAAGGTTTTATGCCTTTAGTTAATCTGCATGCAATAGTTGTAGAATTATCAACAATTTAAAGGTTTAAGAAGCGAGTTATGACTAACGAAGCTTCATTTGTGTACATTTGAAACTCAGTAGAATGGTGAATTAAGCCAGTTTCTGCATCTTCAAAGTCTTTTTGCCGAGATGGACCAAAAGGAAACTTTTAGTTTTGTGCATCGAAAAATCTGCCTTTTTGCCTGCTGGCCGAATTGCATTTTTATGTGCAGGAACTTTAATTGTAATTGTAAAAACAGTTTTAACAGTATTTGGTGTTTTATATTTTTCTGTATTTTTCAAATTTAATGTTAGGTTAGGTTAGGATAGGTTATTCAATTATGGCAAAGCACACGAGGGCTATCTGCCTAAAGGGAGGGATGCCTTCGTGGAGGACTTTCGAAGGGAAACTGGTTCGCATACACGTTACACATGTGGAAAACCACGAAAACGCCCATGCAGCCAGCCCGTTCGCGAGATTCGAACCTCGGTCAAATTTAATGAAAATATTTTGAATTTTTATGTAATTTTACCTTGCAGAAGGGAGAACTAAATTAATTGAATGAGAACTACATCTCTAATGAAATTCGAGGAAGTAAGTGTTTCGTATTAGCAGCAAATATTGTCGCTAGTCTGTCTCGGGCAGAGGACAATGTTTACGATTAGCGCATGCGCATTACGTAAGCGGCACTGAATCGTCTGTGAAAAACTGTTTCTCTTTTATTTGTTTAATTTCTTTAATACATTGTTTTAAATTTATTATAGTATTTGAATAGAACATGTGGCAACGATTAGATAATTTTCAGATGATATAATTTTTTGCGCATTCTGAATAATAAAATGAATGAGATACAACGCTGTTAAGTGAACCTAGCGCCAGAGTGTCGCTATGGTAAACAAATATAGTGAACGTTAAAGAATGCATTTATTCTATTGTGGTTTACGCGTTATCGACGAAGTAGATTTAGTTCAATTCAATAAGCTTAAATGAAATGCAAGAAAAAATGCGTATAATTTAATATTCTGTACAAGGAAGTCATGTGGTATACACATCAGATTTTTTATTCTTTTGTCCCGCATGGTAAATTTTCTCTAAAAACTTGGAAAACTTTCATGATTTGTTTATTTTCAATTAAAATTCAAATGAGGGGTTATTTAATGATTAATTAAACATGTTATAATTATTTGAAAGAAATGTCAGTTTAAGAATTTAATAAGAATTAAATTTAAGAAGCTCCCAATGTAAAAAAATATAACCAAGAAAAATGTCTTACAAATACTAAAACAGATTTCAGGCGGAAAATAAATATAAATTTGATTTTTTTCTTTGATAAATTATTATTATTATTATTGTTTATGCACGCTTTGGTAGGTATTTAGGAAGCGAATTTTAAAATTCATTTAAAATATTATTTATTTATTCATTTTCAATTTGCTGGCCCGTCAGCTGCTATTAGATTGCTCATTCGGCCCCTATGCGATTACAGTTTGATACTACTGATTTAGGGCAACATTTTTTTCAGCATAACCTATGGTATTTATTTTCGGAAACTCACTTTGGAAGTAAGTATTTGTAATATATTTAAACAAATGTATATATCACAGTGCATTTGTATATCTATTTATTTATTTCTGTTATTTAAATATATTTAAGTATAAATTTAATTTTATAATTTAAGTATTTCTGTTATTTAAACATATTTAAGTATAAATTTAATTTTATAATTTAAGTATAAATTTAATTTTATAATTTAAGTATAATTTAAGTATCTCTGTTATTTTGTACACTCTGAGTTATAAGGTGAATGAGATGTAACGCTGTTAAGTGAACCTAGCGCCAGAGTGTCGCTATGGTAAACAAATATAGTGAATTTTAAAGAGTGCATTTATTCTTGTGGTTTATGCGCTATCGAAGAGGCAGATTTAATTCAATCCAATAAATTTAAATGAAATTCAGGAAAAAATGCGTATAATTTAATATTCCGTACACGGTAGTCATGTGGTGTACGCATCAGATTTTTTTTTTTGTTGTTGTTGTTTATTCAAGAACAAATAAATTGTTGTTGAATTATTAACTTGTTTAATATTCCATTATTTAAATCAATAACGGAAGTTATTGTTTAATATATTTATTGTTTTGTTTAATATTCCTCTAAAATCAAAATTATTAACTTCTTGTTTAATATTCCATTATTAAACTCAATACTAGTTATATTCATTCAAAAAAATGAAGATTTTATCTGACAGCTTTTCATTTGATGACTTAGTGCAAATGTATATTAAATGTTGGTACGTTTAATGCCAACTCTTTATTCGAAGAAATTCTGCCTTTATACGCAGAGTTAACAAAAAGCACAATTCTATAACGAGAATTATAAAATATTACTAAATACCATCAACAGTAAGGTAATGTATGAAAAATCGGATAATGTTGCATAAAGAAATTATTTTGTTTTCAAGATCTAAATCATATTATAACTGTAAATCTTTCCACATCTCAGAACGTAATAAGCACTTCCTTATGTCAATATAGCTACTTAGCATTTTAAAAAAAGAGCCGACCTCCTAACTCATCCCTGCCGGGACTCGAACCCGGGACCTTCGGATTAGAAGTCCAACGCGCTATCCACTGCGCTACAGGGACTACGATACAAGATCCTTTCAGAAGTAATAAAAGTAAAAGCATTATAGATCGTCCTAAAATGTACTTTAAAAAGTATATAATAAATAATAAATGAAAATTATTTTAAAACATAAGATTGAATTTAATTTTAAATTTATTTACAGTTATAAGTAATAGAATTAATAGGTTAGTTAATAATTATAATTTATAGGTTGACCTTAATGGCTCTTTCTTTTGCAAATAAATTAAATGTCAAAGAAGGAAGGCCGAATATCTGAAATGTTTTTAAATAAATTTTGCTTAATTTTCAAGCAAAAGAAATACAGCATTAAAAATTACACATAACACTAAAAAGATATTATCTACAAGTAACTTCAGATATTACAAAAATTTTCTGTAGACTCTCTACGATACCAATAACATTAGCTTCGAGAAATAAATCATTTTTTTTTAGTCCAAAGGGGCTTTGTCCCTGAAAGGCTATTGTTTTCGTTTTGCGATTTTGCGTTGAATCACTCTGAATGTCCGTTTCACTTTTCAAATTGTTGCCACCAGTATTACCGCCTTGTATTATATTTGTAAAAATTAAATAATGAAGAATTTGCATAAATGCATGTATGTTTCTCGCATTGTGATAAAACGATGATACCTAGAGCCATCCAATTTTGAATGACGTAATCTTACTACAAATATGGGCATCTGGAAGCCCAAATTTGAAATTTCGATTTTGTTTTATTATCGATTTTATATTTTGTAAAACTTTAACGAATTCTTGATTAACAAACTCGAGGGTTTCAAAGCGAGCAATGGCAATGTTGTACAGAAAAAACAATTTTATCTCCAGCAGGTGAGACTGTGTATCGGAAATTCTAAAGATATTCTTAATTTAAAATTATTTTGGGATATTGCTCTTGAATTGAACTTTATGGTTTAAGTGCGAAGAACGTGATATTTAATAAATAAAGGTAACACACAAAATGTTAAAAAAAATGTCCCTTTGGACGTAATTTAAAATGTGAAACCTTTCAGATTTTCTTTAAAAAATTAATATTATTATTCTGATGAAACCATATTGGCAGTAACAAAGTATTAATGGAAGAAAAGTATTGTTTTCACACGCAGAATAACTTAATTCTATTTTTTTTATTTCTAACTAGAAAAAAATGTTGGTGTTTTCACTAAGCGTATTTCTTGGCTTTATTTTGGCAACATGGAATGACTGCATCATTACTTCGAGAATTCTTTGTTGAAAGCCTCGTGTGCAAATTACGAATTGAAAATAAATAAATGAGTCAATATAACCAGTGTAAAATTTTCCACAAGGCGTTAATCTATATACAATAAGTCATAGCAAGTCCTCTCTTTCTACTTGATATTATTAATTTTACTAAGTCATTTTCATTCAGTCGTTTTATTGTATTCTGTATCTTTAACTTTTAAGAATTAGTTCTTATACTAAAGTGGGTCTATCGTAATTGTTTATTTCTTGGTGTTAAAGCGGGATCTTCCAAAACAATTAAAGGCAAAAACCTATTAAACACTGTGAGCTTATAAATTTAAAACGTGATAATTTTATTATTTAATTATTTTTTGCCTATGAATATAAGCGCATTTTTCAGTTTTAGCTGAATAGAAGTTGGTTATGAGTTTTATTAGATACAAATTAAAAATAATTTTTTCTGTTTCAGCTTGATACAGTAAAAATAAAACTGTTCCTATTTTAGCATTAGGGAAATAAATAATTTAGTTGCTTTACTGATTTCGAGAAATGTGTGCCTTCTATTTTATTTTAAAGAAATAACAATCTTGTTTAAACTGCATAAACTTTGCTGATATAAAATACAAAAAAATAAACAACAACAATAACAAAACTTTTGTATATTATAATAATGGCATGGTTAGTCCCCAGGGAAAAAAGAGGCAATCGAATTATACGTATTTTTTTAATATTCGTATGGGTTGTGTCGCAGTTATTTGGACTTAATGTATTATTCAGACGTTGCTTTTTGTACTGGAAAGAGAATACAGGAATAATATAAAAGTATTACGTTTCTTTACAGTAAATTTAACTGGTGGATACAGTGGTTATACGAATTCAAGAAAAAAACAAAACTGAAATATTTTCATTATCGTGACAAGTTCTTTTCAAATTTAAAAATATCTGATGTATACATCACATGACTTCTTCGTACGGAATATTAAATTATAAGCATTTTTTCATCCATTTCATTTAAACTTACTGGCTTGAATTAAATCTACTTCGTCATAGCGCATAACCCACAATAGAATAAATGCACTCTTTAAAATTCACTATATTTGTTTACTACAGCGACACTCTGGCGCTAGGTTCACTTAACAGCCTTACACTCATTCATTTTATAACTCAGACAAAAATTATATCATCTGAAGAATTATCTAATCGTTGCCACATGATCTATTCAAATACTATACTAAATCTGAAACGATGTGTAAAGGATATTAATCAATCAAACAAACAAAAACAAAAAACGAAACAGTTTTTCACAGATGATTCAGTAGCTTTCATTCAATTAATTCTATTCTCACTTCGCGAAAAGGCTAAAATACATAAAAACTCAAAATATCTGTAATAAAAATTGCGAAGTAAATCTTAAACACTTATATTCTCGAACAAATTCCAGAATTGATGAAGCATGATTTAACTCGCAATAACAAAGGAAGGCGTTATCTTTGTTGGTGCGAAGCTTAGTTTTTCTAGATTGGCAACAATCCACTGTTCTGCTAAGTTTCAAATGTAAACAAATATGGCTGCTGTGGTTAAAATAATTTGGCTTAGCCCCACTTAAACAACTCTTAAATTGTTGATAATTTTACAAATATTGAATGCAGCTTAACTAAAGGCATGAAAACCTTAACCGGAAGACAAGAACAACATAATTCAATCATTTTTAAAGCAAAAAATGCGCAATTTATCATCATATAGGAATAAAGAAAATTGAGCTGACGGAACCGAGTAACAGGCTACTCGTCTTTGAGTTTTGTATGTACTTATGTATGTATGTGAGATACATACATACATAAGTACGTTCGCACAGACGTTACGAAAAAATCTCTTCTGAACCCATTTTAAATCAGCTTTATAATTTGTTTGGGGAAAAAGAGTCCTTTATTCTGGTCTTATGTACAGATGTCACAAAAAACATCGTAAATTACATTCGATAGCGGTCAAAATGTATATTTTCGTTGAAATATGGTAGCCGGAATTTTTCGTGATTACGATACTTCCTTTATTTCGTACAAGGAAGTAAAAAAAGACAGAATTTCTGCTCTCTCTTTTTAGTTTTAAAAGGATAATTTAACATAAAGGTTTAATTTCTTGGTTATCTAGTTGTTAAAATAGAATGTACATATAAAAGTATGAAAAGAATTCTTAAAAAAGTCAAAATATTCTATATTTTTTCAAGTGAATTCAGTTTTTAAACTGAATGGTAATAATTAGAATCATTATTAATGCCTGATTTATCTACATTAAGAAAATTTTATTATTTTTGCTTTCTTATAATTTATTACTATTTTCGTTTCTAATTTCTTGTAAAACTTCCTATAAAGCTTACTTTATTAGGATTCTTTCGAATCTGATTACATCCTAAGAATTTTCTCACTATAATTATGGAAATGGTAACTCCAACTAAAATGCTTAAGACTGAACTTAGAAAATTGATTAAAGAAATAATTAATTCGATGTTGGTTCTTTGAATTTGGTTAGTTCGCTTCTGAAAATGTTAAACTGAAAATTATAGTGACAATAATCAAACACTGGCCAGGGAAGAAAATAAAAGAGAAGAGAGGCAAATTATCTGCCAAAAATAGAAAATTAAATTTAAAATAATTAATTTAAAAAATAAAATGATTTAAATAGGAATTTAATCGTATATCGACTGACAACATCATCGCTTCACCCATTCCAGGCGATTCGTCATTACAAGAACCCCTCTTTACTGAAGACAGAGATGCAGCTTCTGGTCGAACTTGGTTATATATCGATTTACTTATCTCCTTCGAAGTACTTGATTCCCAAGATTCAATTCTGTTTATCATTTTCTGGAAATCTTTTCTGTAATGATATTTGAAAGCTTTGGTAATACTCTGATCTAAAATCTAAATGTCCATACTGCACGATCCGTATTGCACGTTAATAACAAATAACCTTCTTCCTTCAGTTTTTAAACCAGGTGCTGCTTATAAATATTAACATGTGTTCTGTTAATATTCTGTTAATACAGACCAGTTTCGTCTGTGTTATAAATTTTAGGTGACTTGTGTTCGTTTAGCAGCTTAGGCCAAACGTCGTTTATCCGGTTATTACTTACATGATGACATCCGGTTATTACTTCTTCCTTCTCATCACGCGGTTTTTTATGAAAGATGTTGATTTCACTATTTCCAATTTATGAGCTGCCTCTGTTAGTTGAAATAAAACTCTGTTCTAGAATTTAAGTGAATTCTGCAGCATATTGAAGAAAAGGCTCTAGCAATAGGAGCAGGTTTTAATTTTAAATAGCTTGAACGGTTTTAATTTCATATAGCTTGAACGGTTTTAATTTCATATAGCTTGAACGGTTTTAATTTCATATAGCTTGAACGGTTTTAATTTCATATAGCTTGAACGGTTTTAGAAAAATTGTTTCAAAGTGTTTCAATTTTCCATTTTTACTTCCTTGTACGAAGTAAAGAGAAAGTATTGTAGTCGCGAAAAATTTCGGTATCATATATCAACGAAAATATCCATTTTGATCGATATCGAATGCAATTTAACGATGTTT
>KK114584.1:169328-220498 GCA_000611955.2 Stegodyphus mimosarum | reverse complement strand
AAAAAATTATAAAACTGATTTAAAATGGATTCTGCGGAGATGTTTTCGTAGCGTCTGTGCGTATTATGTATGCATGTATCTCGCATTACTAAAAAAAAAAAAAGTAGCCTCAGAACTTTGAAATTTTGTATATAGGGTTGCTATAACATGCAGCTGTGCAACTCCCTTTTTGGTTGCTATAACATGTAAACGTGCACCTCCTACTTTGGTTGCAATCGGCCCACCAAAGCTGCATAAATATATGTATATATATATATATATATATAAGCGCTTAAGTTGTTCTTCAATTTTTTCATAAAAGGAAAGCAAATAAAGCTAATAGGGCATCCAAATCTTTAATTCCTTTTCACCCAGGATAATTATCCTATAACTACACTGTAAAGCAGGCTAGCTCCCTCTTTACTTTTAAACTATGGCTCAAATTAAAAACATTAATATAATTAAATGAAGCAATTCGCTTTGTAAATGTTGTAGGTTAAATGCCATGCTTCCACCAACTAAAACTCTTAAACAACAAACACTTTGAAAAACTTACAATTGTATCTACCAAATAACATGTAAAACATGTTCTCTGCAGTACATAGGTCAAACAAAAAATTATCTTAACTTAAGAATTAACAACCATAGATCACACATTAAAAAATTTGCGAGCAACAATAAATTTTCAACTGATCATAATCAAAACACAGCTATTTTAGAACATTTTCAAATGCATAGCTTTGAAAATATTGAAATCACGATCTTAGAAATAGTACCAGACTATAAATTAAGACTCTTCAAAGAATCCATATACATACTGCAAAAAAGAGCACTTTATCCATACGGACTTAACTCCAATTTAAGCAATACCACAAATAAAAGCAAGGAAAATTCTATCTACGGACAATTCAGATTTTTTAGCCAACCAACTTCCAGAGGAAAAAGAGGAGGAAATAAAATTAAAAAATTTTTTTCAGCTCAAGATTTAGATATAATGTTACATAAAATTTCTAACTTCTTTCCACATGAATCTTTCGTTAAACAAACTATTAATTTAATGCATAATTTGAAGAATAATACCTTATGGAAACTTCTTAACAAAGTTAAAAAACAATTTATAGGAACAGAGATTATCAAAGATTTAATCATTGATTTCTGCAACTTTAAACTCAGTAATAGTAACTTTTTTCGGAAAAAAATCTTCTGTAAATTACAATTCAAACATCCATTATATGATCAGCTAAAAATGTCTAGTATTTTCAAAAAATATCAATCCCTATTACCTGACACTAACTTACAAATTACACCGTGCTTCAAATACGAAAAAAACAATAGGCTCTTTAGTCATTAATCACCATGAAGTTAGTTCCAACAACAAATGCAACTGCCTTCAACCGAAATTTAAAAACTTTGTTGATCAATATCACAAGCACATCATCACAACCTGCATGTTATAACTGCAGAATTATCAACAATTTAAAAGTTGTTTAAGTGCGTTTAAGCCTAATTTTGGCCAAGCGGCCATATTTGTTTACGTTTGAAGCTTAACAAAATAGTGGATTTGTTGCCAATCTAGAGAAACTAAGCTTCCCAACAACAAATATAACGCTTTCTTTTGTTATTGCGAATTAAATCATCCTTAATTAATTCTGGAATTTGTTCGAAGAAATAAGTGTTTAAGATTTACTTCGTAATTTTTAATATAGATATCTTGAGTTTTATGTATTTCTGCCTTGTCGCGAAGTGATAATTGAATGAGAAATAGTAAATCGTCTGTGAAAAACTGTTTTTTTCCCTTTTTGGTTTGTTTGTTTAATTTCTTTTATACATCGTTAAATGAAATGCAAAAATTTAAATTTAACATTTTTAATTTAACATTTAAATGAAATGCAAAATGCGTATAATTTAATATTCCGTTCAAGGAAGTCATGTGGTGAATACATCAGATTTTGTGTGCGTGTGTGTGTTTCTTTGAGATATTTGCATTTTTTACGAGTTCATCAATTATGGTTCTTTGTAAATTTTGTTCTTTGCTTTTTTCTTTTGTTTGCATGATTTTTTTCTTTGTAAATTGGCCAACGTTTGGAAAATTCGGTACTTCTTCATTATTGCGGCTCCCGGCCTTATTTGGCGACCTTAGTTTTACATCAAGATCACAGAAGCAATTTCGCCAAGCTCATGCAGCCCAAATATAAAAATAAACGCCACAATATAGTAATAATAACTATACTCATATACATAGAATATTTTTAAAAGTCGCTATGAAAAGGCCATATTTCGGAAATTGTTTTCAACAATTCATCAAAAACAGTTTTTTCCTATGTAATTTCTCCGCATAAATTCCGAAACATATGATTTGGGGCAATGCCGAGCCGTGCTCTGTTGGTTTTTATTAGGCCATTTAGTTAAACCCCACATTGTTTCCATATTTTGGGTTACGAAATTGTACTTACGGTACAATTACGGAAATTGTACTTACGGTTTCTTCAAGTTGCTCCGTTTTATATCCCTTTCAGCAGTTTGAGTAGATTGTTGAACCATCTTGCGCATGTTGAATAATTACGGAACTAATTTTTAACAAGAAGGCCCTTCTTTTATCAATTTTTAACTTTGCATCTCAAAATGGTTTTATCGTAACACATAGTTTCTTTAATTTAGAAGTCAAGCAACAAAAATCAGCGTTTGTTTTTGCAAATTTTCAGAGAACTAGTTTGGATGGTTTTACTGAACCATCAGCCTCAGCTGCCAAAGCGCAAATGAACGAGATAAGATATAGTAATAAGACAAGATAAGATCTTATCTGATCTCAGCCATTTTATCTTATCTTTTCCCTATATCTCATCTCTTTCACTTGGCAGTTGAGGTTGATGGTTTGGTAAAACCATGTCCATGGCTAGTCCTGTGAAAATTTGCAAATATAACGCTGATTTTTGTTGTTTGACTTCTAAATTAATATTTGTTCGGAGTGTTATTTTACCTTAAATATAGTTTCGCGTTAAAGCCATTTTCGCATACCTCGTCTGTCAGGTAAAAAACCTCTTTGTTGAAAAAATGATATGGCACCTACCTCGTTATTTGAAAAATTAAAGATTGTTAACCGCATATTCACAAAAAAGCAAGGAAAGTGTTTAGAAAACCAATGCGAATTCAAAAATCTTAGCAAAAATGAAACACCACGTTAATATAAGAACACGTGGCAGAAGTGGGAAAAAATGGAAACCGATGGTAATTTTGTACCATATGCTACACGTGGAGACGATGTAATACGATGCTACACGTTGGTGAATTGGTGATATATCTCGGTTGATCAGATTCATTTTCGGTGCCGCTATTATAAGGAAGTACGGAAAATTTTTAACTTAAATACAATTTTTCTCGTTGCAATTACGAACAGCGTATCTTATAACAATTTCTTCTTTTCTTTGAGCTTATGAGTGGTGTAGCACCAGGGTGCCTGGGCAAAACAGCCCTACCCCTTGTAGAATTGATAGGTTGTTTCGAATTATAAGATACTCATTAACCTGGAAAAGACATATACAAGCAAAACAAAAACAATAAAGAGAAAAGGAAGTGCAGACTTATGGAACGATACGAGAGACACATATGCAAGACTGAAACATGATAAATACTAAATACAAAACATACAAAAACATACAGTACGATAAAATTGACAAGTACACTAGTCGTTAACATTTAAGATGGCCATGGGCCTTTTACAATTACTGTCATTAAAATTATAGTCATAAGTACGAATTACTGGATTTTCAATATTGGGCAGATTTGCATAGAATTTGCGGGCAAGCCGGCAGTAAAATTTACAAATTTCCTCGACTTTAAGCTCCTCATGTATCTTGCTGTTACGAATATACCAAGGAGCATTGGTTATCTGTCTGAGTATAAGATTCTGCACTCTTTGCAGTCTTTTTCTGGAGCTTTTGCATGAGTAAGCCCACACAGGGCAAGCATAACATAAGATGGGACGCAACACGGTTTTGTAAATGAGCAACTTGTTGTCTATGGAAAGTACACTGTTTCGAGCAATTAAGGGGTGTAGTGTGATTTTAGCAACTCGAAACTTTTGAATAATAGATGTGATGTGTGGGGTCCATGTCAGAGTATTACAGAGGATCACCCCTAAGTAAGGGACTTGCTTGGCCCATGGGATTTCTTGTCCATAAAGAGATAGCTTCCCTTTAATTTTCTTTCTTCTGGTGAACAGTATCGCTTGAGTTTTGTCAACATTAACTTTTATTTTCCATTTAACAAGCCAAGTCTCGAGTATGTTAATGTAAGCTTGTAACCGTTTCTTTTCTTTCAGGCTTAAGTCTCTTGGCATTTTCAATACGTTACAAGCACACAACAAATTAAAACTAATGTACACAATAAATTAAAACTAAACTTCAAAACTCCCAGTTCTAGCTAATAGAAAGACCGCACTTTATATGTTAATTCAATCTGTCACGTTATGATTACAGGCAGGACCACTGCTTTCATTGCTTTTTCGTCAGCCTACAAATATCACTCCCTTTCCATTTAAAGACTGTTAATGCACGGCCATACCCAGAAGCATCGTTACAGCTTTTTGAGGATTTTCTGTAAACATAATATACGCACTCAAAGGAAAGATTCTGAATGTGTAAGCTTTATGAGATGGAATGCTCAAGCTACCCTTCTTATTAGTTAGCATTCAAAAAGGAGCGGTCACTCAATTACAATGCCCCTAAATTGTTTTTGTTAAACTTAAGATAACGAAATTTTGTTTCTCTGAGCTCAGGTGTAGACATAGTGTCTCACAGGAAAAAATTTCTGTCAAACCCGTTTTATTGAAGCCCTATGTACCAGCGATAGAATTGAGTTTAATAAACGGCGGTTTTTGTATTGATTAAAAATATTTTTGTTTTGTTTTCTGGAAATCTGAAACATTATATACGGCTGGTTTTATTAATCATTAAGTTTAATAAGCGGCGAATATTGTTATATTTGTAAAGTTTACTTGTCTAACTTTTGTGTGAAAGCTGGAAGAGTAGTGACTGCACAGAAGAAGGGTTAAAATTACCCTTTATTACACACTTTAATTATTTACAATGCGTCAACTCGACACTAACAAACTACGCCTCTGCCTGAAACAGTAAGAAGCAAACTCAAAAATTTGAAGATATTCACAAGTAGTAAAATTAGGCTACAGGGCTTTAGGCTATCCTGTTTCCTAACAGAGCGTTGAAGATTTAGTGGCAGCAAAGTAATAGCTGTTACGCCACGTTTAACCAGCAGTAAATGTTAAGACGAACACGCTACAACAAGCACAAACTTTTCCCACACTCCCTAACATTCCCTTCTAGAACTTGATACTCTAACCTTTTCTCCCATTGGCATTACTTCACGCGCTCTACCAAATTTAAATATTCTGGCATTCACAATTAGAGGAATGAAGGCTTATAGGAAAGAAACTTCAAATTAAATTTAACTGGTTATTTAAAATAAATATAAATCCCTACATGCTAATCAATAAAAAAACTTGTTAAATTCATCTTTGCCGCTTATAAAACTCAGATTGGCAAAAGATTGATTCTTTTGTGTCAGAATATCCTTTAGTTGTATCTGTCAAAGATGTTTTTAGTTCACTCATTTGTTTTAGTGGGGACAGGAACTTATTTATCGTTCAGGTACGCAGTGCTTCAATGAAGCGTGTTTGACCGAAGTTTTTCGACTGACCCCGGTTTTAGTATACTTAAGATATTGTTTTCAAAGCTCTTTGTTCGCACTGGACCTCAGAGGAGCAGAATTTCTTTATTGGTGATTCGAAACAATCCTCTAAGAGGGTGAACGAGTATTTCCTTTCTAATACCAGCTGATAGAAAATGGAAATGCAACTTTTGCATCCCATTTGCTAAGGTGTCCACATGTCCGCATTGAATATCTTTCCTTTGGAAAAGACACATTGAAGTATTTCTTAGCCTTACCATACATTAAGAATCTTTGAATAGAAAGAAATTATTTTCTAACAGTCATTGAATAGAAAGAAATTATTTTCTAACAGTCATTGAATAGAAAGAAATTATTTGCTAAAGAAAAAAAAAATAAATAAAAAATAAAAAAATCTGAAATGTTTCAGATTTTAAATTACGTCCAAAGGGACGTTTATTTAACATTTTGTGTGTTACCTTTATTTGTTAAATAACATGTTCTTCGCACTTAAACCATAAAATTCAGTTCAACAGCAATATCCCAAAATAATTTTAAATTGAGCATATCTTTAGAAATTTCGGTACACGCTCTCACGCGCTGGAGATAAAAATGTTTTTCTGTACAACGTTGGTATTGCTGGCTTTGAAATCTTTGAGTTTGTTAATGAAAAATTCGTTAAAGTTTTAGAGAATATTGTTACGAATTTCACATTTATTTGGCTATTTATTTAGAACTGTAATTAGAATTCCTTTTTATTTTCCCGTGCAACGCACGCAGACGATTTTTGAAGAGAAAGCTACGTCAAAAAAAAAAAAAAAAAAAAACATGCATACATTTATGCAGATTTTTCATTTTTTAAACTTTAATGCAGAGCGATAACATTTAGTGGCAACAATTTGAAAAGTGAATCGGGCATTCAGAGTGAATCAACGCAAAATCGCAAAACGAAAGTAATAGTCCTTCGGGACTAAGTCCCTTTGGACTAAAAAAAGTTGGTCATGCTTGTAACCACGTAGTGCCTCCCCTGCCCCGAAATAAAAAAAAAAGTGCCGAAACTGAATAAATCACTGGAAGGGGCAATTTTTAAATTTGTTGGATGTTTGACTTGTAACATGTTAAAAACGCCTAAGCGAAAAGAAACCTGAAAAAAAAAAAAGGGATTAAATTGTTAAAATAGCTTGATGTTCTTGGAAAGTGCACACAATAAAAAGTACGTTTAAAGTGGAAATTTCCCAAACGTTTTTGAGCAACTTAGTTAAACAAAGAATTATAATTAATGAAGAACTAATTAGAAATACTAATATTTCAAGGAAGCACAAAAACGCCGGAAAATCGAGAGAATTTAAAACTGCCCTTCTAGAACAGTTTAAGTAGTCTAGTAAATGTAATCGTTTAAATAATAAGTCTTTTTATGCATCTTAAGAAAAACTTTCTTTTCCGATATTCTTGTTTCGCGTACAGTCTATTCCGCAGTGATTTAAAATACATTTTACTGAAAATACATACACGGATTTTGTCTTACAGCTATAGTTTCCGTACTATATAGTATGTTCATTTATTTGCCAACACTATAAAAACTTAGATATCGAACTTTAAGTTGAATATTAGACACATTTTTATCATAAAACATGTTCTTTACTTTTACGCCTCTCGTAATTAATTTACATCTATTCGTCGTCCGGCGTTGGCAATAGTTTTTGGATTTATCCACAGAATTCGGTCCCTAGGACGTAGCTGACCTATAACTGTTTTAATAATTATTTTTAATTGAATGTGTTATTGGATTATTATTACATTTTTATGTATGGATATTTAATTATTACATGTTTACAATTTGATTTGTATAAAGTGAGAGTAGTTAATTTATTAAAGTTATATAAAAAAAGGAGCTTCTCATTCAACTTCGGCGCCATTTGATTAAAGGCTAATAAACACATGCCTCGTATTATACAGAATGAAACTTCGATATAATAATTGAAGCTACTTGCTTCTGAATCATAATTTATTTCATCATTACTTAATATCTGAAACAATGTAGAATGAGAGCTTAGAGAAACTAAATAATTTTTCGAGATATTCAGTGGCTTTTCTTTCGTTGGAAAGACTAATGAAGATAATTGAATATTTTATTCTTAGCAAGTATTTCATTTTGAATTCCTATGTTTACATTTATAAGCCTTAATTTCTACAGCAATCTTAATGTTTGGTAAATTATTGTTCCCTTTGAGCTAAAGTATTATTTTTGTCTATATCTGGAATTAAACATTTTATGTCATTTTCGCTTTGTTACCCTTATCTGCATTTATATTAACTATATTTATTTTCAGTAAAACTTAAAATTACGCTTATTTACGGGACAGCAAATCAATTAATGTTCTTAATCTTCTTAACAACGATTAATTGTTATTCATTTTGCGAGTGCTATAATAATATTAAAAAGTTAAAAATCAATAAAAAACAAAAAATCTGAAAGCTTTCACATTTTATTTTACGCCCAAAGGAGCGCTTTTTTAACATTTTGTGTGTTATCTTTATTTATTAAATATCATGTTCTTCTCATTTAAACCATAAAATTCAGTTCAACAGCAATATGACAAAATATTTAAAAAGAGCATATCTTTAGAATTTCCGATACACAATCTCTCAGGCTGCAGATAATTTTTTCTTTCCCTCGTACAGTGTTGCTATTCCTCACTTTGAAATCGTTGAGTTTGTTAATCAAAAATTCGTTAAAGTTTTACAAAATACGAAACAGATAATATAACAAAATCAAATTCCAAATCTTGGCTTCCAGATGTTCATAATCGGGTGGAGGACTACGTTGTTCAGAATTTGATGTCTCCAGGTACAGTCGTTCTGTCACAATACGAGAAACACACATACATTCACGATAATTCTTCATTATTTAATTTCTTTAAATATAAGGCAGGGCTCTAATATTTGGTGGCAACAATTTGTAAAGTGAAACGCAGCTTTATAGTGTACGACTCAAAATGCCAAAACGAAATTAATAGCTCTTCTGGGCAAACTGACCCTTTGGATCAAAAAGTGGGTACAAAAATCCCATGTTTTAATAAAGAGCATACACAAATATATGTACATATTTAGGAATAAGGAGAAACGTGCTATAATAATATTAAAATTAATAACTGGTTAAAAAAATCTTATGTTTTAAAAACAGCAAACAGAATTTCAGTATACATAAGTGAGTTCATATTTAGGCATAAAACGAAACTATGTAATATAATCTAATATTTAATTATTAATTCTTTTGGTCTGAGCTTATGGAAAGTTACATTACTTATGACATTTTAGGGCTAAAGAAAAGCAAGAATAGAGTGTTTGATTTGTGTCTAAAATTAAACATATTTACTGATTTTACAGTCCTTAAAGTTCACAATATTTGCTTTCACCGCTTCATTTAACTTGTATATTTTTTTTCCCAGGAATTTTCGACTCTTCTCTACATTTCAGAACATTATAATAATGGGCGTCTTCTCTTAATTTCAGTGTATGTTCGAAGATGATTATGTCTGATATATGGATGAGATTTTCTTATGTAGTTATTGATTTATGATGCCAGCTTTCTAAAGCATTAGTTGTTCTATGTCTTTCACCATATAGCAGTTCCAAATGTTCTCCATAAATTCGATGTATAAACACAGCTGCACCGTATAATCGTTAAATCTCTTAATTTGGTCGGAGTCTTTAATAAGAGATAATTTAAGAGGTAAGATAAGATAATTTAAGAGATTATTTATAAGTTAATTTAAGATAATTAATTTAAGATAATTTAAGAGAATTCTTCACTATTTTCAACCAACTCTCATCTACGATTTATGGAGGTAAATGGGCTAGAGAAGCGCACTTAAGGATATGCTTTTTCACAGTTCCGTTTTCTGTAGACTGAGTAGTTGAGTATTCAGGCATATGCGTTCCAGTTCTCGCCATAAGCACTCAACAATCTTTAATTGAAGTGCTTGGAAACGCATTTCTTAAGGCTTTTGTTACAACAACTTAAAAAACAATTTTCCAAATTTCTGGTTCCCAAAAAGGTATTTCTCGCTTTACAGACACAAAAATGTTCTCATAAGTTAATTGAATTTTATCAGCAGAACAGCATATACAAAAGATGCACTGCTGTTTCATCAATGGTTTTTCCGCAGTCAATATGTATACTATGTATTTGTTTCAACTGTGAGCAAGAAGGCGTGAAAGTTCCGTTGCTAAAGCAATATTTGTTTTTTTATTACAGATTGTAATCCGTTATTTATTGCAAGTAACAATATTCTGTCCGTCTCTTCCTCTTAACAAATAAGGTAATTTTTCGTATAGCTACTCAGTAATAGCAGACTTCCTCTAGTTTGGGATATAATCGAGAATCCTAAAACTTTGCGTCTTTCTCGGTAGAGCGATGACTTCAAACATGCGTATTTCGGCATTTCTACTGTGAAACATTCAGAATACATAATCCTGAATCCTTATAAATCGGAGATAAATCCTTATTATAATATATATCCTTAAATAAAATCTTTATAAATCCTCTCGGAAATGACTCCTTATAAATTGTCCATACATGAGTTAATTCTACTAAGCACGTTTCTTACATAAATTAACCTATATTAGAACTTTCACTTTAGCAATATCCCGGGCACATAAATATTCATTCTCCATTACTATGGCATTATTTTCATTGAATAACAAATTTCTGAAACAGTTTAATTTTCGCCACAAGCATCTCGAGTTTCCAGATGTACGTTTTTGCTTAAAACGATAAAGATATACGCGATAAATGGTTTACCTCTTGAATTTTCGAAAAAAAAAAAAAAAAAAAAAATTTAAGCCATTTGCATGAAAAAAGCGCAACATACCTTGGAGATATAATTAAAACCGAATACTGTCCTAAATGATATGAAAATGCATGATTTATTGAATCCAACTTGTTTCTTTGAATGAAAGATTAAAAGTTAAAAAGGCTGAAATGGTACGGTTTTTGATGTTCTCATCCAGAATACCTCCAGAAGGGGGGGGGAGAAATGCTCTTTTTGTTGCCACCTTCAGAAAGCCTAAATGAGAAATGTCCAAAATGGGATATCACCTGATATTCATCTTTTATACCAGGTATTATAAAAGCTTTAAAATGGCATGAGAGAAAAGATGTTCAGAAAAGGATAAACAGAATTGAATCTTGTAAAAATGTAAGCATTTCGAAGGAGATAAGTAAGTTGATATGTATGTTAAAGGTTAGACATATTATAGGCAATGCTGAGAGGAAGATTCATTTTTGGAATATGTGTCAATTGACGGCAATACTGAAAGCATGTTTGTAAAAGCTAACTATGGTACTAGTATTAGAAAGTGTTAAAAAAATTACAGAAGCTGAAGTGAAGCCAACATTAACCGAATCTAGAAAAGCACAGAAAACTATATGAAAAACTCTTGAAAAAGCTGTTGATCGAAAATGCTATCAGCAGTTTTACGAGAAAGAGAACCTATACTATTAAAAATCTGTGCGCGTCTGTCTGTTTTTTTTTTTTTTTTTTTTTTTTTTTTTTTTTTTTTTTTTTTTATGGCATTATCTCCTCCGGAACGACGGGGAGTTGAGTTTCGAAAGAGGTACCCCCGAATTCCAAATATTCGCCGGAAGCCATTTCGACCATTCTCAATTCAATGACATTAATTTTTTTGTTAATTAAAAATACAAAATCGAAAGGTATTTCGTTTAATTTTTCGTATCTCCATTCATTTGCAAGATTAAAACGTCTAACACTTCTTTGACTTTTACAATGAACAAGAAACTGTCTCAAAAATTGAGCTTGTGAGATTTTCCTTATTTAATTCCAATATTCAAACTTAGAACCCCACAAACACTAACAAGCGAATAACCGCTTAAGTGTGTGAATAAACACGTAAGACTTAAGAAGGGTTAACTACCCTTTATTTCTCAGAATATTTACAATCAGTTCCTAACTCGGAACTTACACAAAGCTTCTACTAGGGCTTGAACTTAAATAATTATGAAATTAAACTAAACTAATCTTAGCTAAAGCTATCTGAAAGATATATCCCAAGCTATCAGAATTCTAAGAAGTTGGCCCCTAAATGTTAATGAAATCGGCGAAGCCAAGCAAGGAACCAAAGTATTGCTGAGTGTAGTATCCTAAGAGAGAACATAACCAAAAGGCAAACGCGCGTTAGTCAGGAAAATCAGACTCTCTCTCTATTTCCCTCTATTTAAGTCGGCGAAATATCGACTTAAATAGTACTCTTATTCATTTGCATTCACTGCGTTTCTGAAATTACCTTCTGGTAGGAAATTGTAACCTGAAATTAGAATAAATAGGAAAGAGGCATAACTTAAAATAACTGTTAATAAACTTAGGATAAACCCATCTTTCCCTACAGAATTTAAATACTCGAACAATAAGATCTCAAAACGACCTTGTATAAGAGTGTAAGTTCTACAAAACTCTTTTTCATGAAAGTTTTAAACTTGTAGCAATAGTGCTTCGTTGAATTCATCATTAAAACTTTTCCTGCTTAGAGCCAACTTTACACAATATCTAAAGCTATACTAAAACTAAGAATTTTAAATTCACGTTTTACAAACTGACTTGGACAAATATTTGCTTCTTATATTACATCGTTTTGGTCCTTTCACAAATTATCTGGAAGGAAACTATGTTAGTCGAATTTTTCACAAGCCATTTTATTTTGCTACAATTATCCCATTATTGAAATTATTTTTGGCCCTCAAATACTTTCATTCACACTAAACTTTAAATCTTCTTCCTCCCCCCGCTCACCAGAAATTGTTCTGAGTGAACTCGGCATCTTATTGTTGTATTTCCGCGAAGATACGCTACCAACTATCCAACAGCTACGATTTGTTAGAAGCTTGGCTTTCCAGACCCCAGAAGACTCCTTAAACACAAAACTAGATCTAATGTACTAACATAGAGCTTAATTTAAACTCTTAAGTGAAGCCTGGAGAGCCTAATTTTAAAAACATTCAATCTATACTTTCATTCAGTTCATCTCTTAGACGAGGTATTTATAGACACGCTTGACAAAAACTTACATTTATACAAGTTTAACTTTTACAATAGTTTAAAAGCTGACATTAGCATTTCTACATTCAATAGAACATTTTAACATGCAATATTTTCAAATTCATTTTACATCATTCGTTATAGTTGCTATAAAAAGTTTACAAAGTTTTGCTAGAATCTTTCTTTAAGTTAACAAACACACTTGCAGTCTTCCGACTAAACATATTGACAAATTACTTTCTCGTAACTTCAGAATTCTCAAAAGAAAGGTATTTACAAAACAAATTCTCGCAAACTTGCGAATTCAGTTTCTTGCTTTAAACAGTATTTAGCAACTTTAAATAAGTGACATAAATCTAACTTTCAATACAAAATATAAAACAAGGACAATTTTCACTTAACTTTTTTGGTTTCTATACTCTTCCATTTTTTTGTCGCAAAATTCTTGCCAAGTGGGACATCTTAAACCTTGAATTATCAATCTTCTAGGGCGGCTGGTATTCACTTTGGGCCCCTCCTTTCTTTTCGCTCCTCGGGCGTTGAATCGACCTGCTTTTCTCGTCGGATGAGAGTCCTGGAACTCTGGCTTCCTCTTTGCCTTGTAGTATCCAGATCTTCCCTCGGAATCTTTCAATATTTTCTTGGTTTTCCTGGTTTTCTGATAAGGAATGGATCTTGCCTCGTAAGATCGTTTCCTTTTCGCAGATCTTGGCTGCCGTATTCCTGTGGTTTCTTTCGAGGTAGTTGGCTTCAGTTGGACGTTTTCTTTAAATATTTTCCATGAGTATTTTCCGCTTTCCCATCGGCATTGGCTTCTGTTGAAGAGAAACTTTTGTCTGTTTCCTTCTCTTCACTCTCACTGAGCCTGAACCTTGTGGCTGCTGTTGCGTTCGTTTCGTGGTCCTTTCTTCAGTATTCTCCGGTTGTTTTCTTTTTGCTGCTGGAGGATCTCCGCTAGGCGACAGTGAAATTAATATTCTTGGCGCGCTCCCAGGAACCTGAAATAAATCTTTTAAGACTAGAAAATCCGTACGACTATAGTACCGTTTCAGCTGATCCATGTTAGCAATTGTTTGCTGTCCATTTTCCGCCTTTATGTAAACCGTTGAAAATTTAATTTTCTCGATAGCGAACGGCCCCTCAAACCTAGGCTCAAATTTGGCTACTCTATTTTCTGGTGCGGATGATAAAGTATGTAATTTTAGCACTTTCTGGCCTATCGTATATTCTACCTCGCGTCTCTTTCCAACATAATATACTTTCTTTTTCGACCTTGCTGCATCAGAATTTTTGATGGTCTCATTAATAATTTTCTGCATATCTTTCAATTTAAAGCCTTCCTGTTGTTGTTCAACGAAAAATAGCTTATCCAGTGGCTTCAAAATTTTGTTTTTCTGTTCTCAAGGCAAAGCCTAATTCATTGACCCAGCTGTCCCAACGGTCATAATAATTCTTAACATATCCCCGAATGATTTTAACTATACTGTTATTTACGCGTTCCGCAATATTTGATTGCGGTCTATAAGGTAGCATCTTTAGAAAGCGTATACAGATAGCGTATCACAGATTTTCAAATAATTACTTACGAATTGACTACCACTATCTGATATTACTTTTACTGGGGCCCCGTATTTTAAAATATATTTATTTAGAAACGAGTGTCCTACTATTTTCGCTGAAGCCCGTTTAAGGGGAATTATTTCTACCCATTTTGAAAAATGATCCACAATGGTTAACAAGTATCTATTTTTATTAATCTTTGTTCTAGGGTAGGGACCAAGCAAATCAATGCCAACCAATTCATTCGGGAAAGTGGTTTTTATGCTATTTAAGTACCCGGCCGGGTTGAATCAAATTAACGTCATTAATTAACGTCATTAATTAATTGACACAAGTGAGATGACCTGACATACGCCTTTACAATTTTGTATAATTGCAGAAAATGCACCTCTTCGCGGACACTTTGCAGCGTTTTCCTATGACTAAGATGGCCTCCTAATTTAGGATCATGGAACTCTTCTAGAATACTTAAGCGTAGACTCATTGGGAGTACCAGTCGTAGTTCTTGCGTTGGTTGTTATCGCGTCAAAGAGAAATTTTTCAATAACTTCGTAATGGGCCGCCCTATTGCGAATAGCCGTTAAGTCTACATGTTCAAAATTTTAGAGATCTTCCAGATAAGCGTAAATGTCTTTAAATTCTGGATCCGTTTTTAACTCGGCGATTATTGTTTCCCGGGATTCAATTGTTTTTGCAGTTAGCATCGTACATTTAATTGTATTTCAGTCTTCATCGATCTTTATTCTTGATAGCGCGTCTGCAATTACATTTTCTTTTCCCGGCGTGTGTTTTATTATTAAATTAAACTCTTACAGTTTTAGTATCTAACGCATGAGCCGGGGCGAAAGAGATTTACCGGAGTATAGGCGACCAACTGCCACGTGACCTGAGTACACAGTTATTGAAGCACTTCCAAACTATACACGGAATTTTTGCGCCGCTCAGTTGCGGTATAATTTCGTTGAGTTTGATTGTCTTGCTAAAAAATGCTATCGGCTGCCCATTTTGGGAAAGAACTGCGCCAACTGCGTAGTCTGACGCGTCTGCTGCAATTTCCAGATTTTGATCCCCTTCCCAGAATTTAAGAACAGGGGCGTTAATTAAGGCGTGTTTCAAATCTTTAAACGCCGTGTTCACCTCCTCCTGTCCATGTGAACCTAGTATTTTTTCGTTTAAGCACCAACAAGGGCTCAACTACCTTTGCAAAATCTTTAATGAATACTCTATAATAGGAACACATTCCCAGAAAGGGTGATAATTTCTTAACCGTATTTGGCGGTGGATAACTTTTGATCCCTAAAATTTTAGAGTTGTCAGTTTCGATACCATTTTCGAAATTTTATAGTCGAGGTACCTCAATTCCTTGGCGGCAAATTTGCGCTTTTTAGGATTAATTTTGAGGCCCGCTTTATTTAATAATGTAAAAACTTCCTCTAAATATTTAATGTGTTCCTCTAGGGTTTCGCTTGTCACAATAATATCATCGAGATAGATGACTGTGCTTTTGCCCAAGACTGGCCTTAAAACAACATCCATAATTTTTTTAAATGTAGCCGGAGCTCCGCTTGAGCCAAACGGCATTCTCAAAAAGGCATACACACCTGACTTTGTAATAAAAGCTATTTTTTCGACATCCTCGGGTTTTACTGCAATTTGAAAATAGCCTGACGTCAGGTCTAAGGTTGTCATATATTCAGTTGGCCGAATTTTTCTTATAATTTCATCTATTAGCAGGATATGTAGGGTATTTCGTTATACTATTTAATTTTCGGTAATCAATAGCGAATCTCCATGCGTTCGGATCTGCGGGTGGCAGTCCATTCTTCTTTCTACATAAAACTACAGGATTAGCATAGGGGCTGGTACATGGCGTAATTATCTTATCTTCGAGCAATTTCTTTGAGAAATTGCTCGGTTGCTCGAGAATGTCTTCCTTCATCCAATCATATCTGTACGGCTTTGAAGGAACTGGGGGCTCACTACCAGTGTCGATGCTATGAGAGACAATCTGGCAGAAGCCAGGTTTTTCATCGAATAATTGAGAAAAAATTCTTACCAATTCTCGATTTTTTTTTGTGTGTGTGCTTTTTCGAGGTGACTTAGATTCACCTCGGGACTGCGATTTTTTCTTCTTGAATTTTGTCCATCTTGACCTGTAAGGTAGAATCTTTAAAATTAATTTTTGCGCTAGCTGCGCGTGAGAAATAAACCTCCAATATGACTGCAGTTAATAAATTCTACTACGAGGAAGTTGATTTTCTGAACCTCATTTTTTTTTTTAACATGCACCCCAACTTTTCCCAAGTAGACACACTGTTTGCCTTGGGCAGCAATCACGCGTTGTCCCGTTATCTTAAATAGTCTATAACGACGAAAATGCTTTTTAAAAAAATCCTGGGAGAAAGCTGGACAGGAAGCTGTATTGAGCCCCGGTATCCAGTAAGGCGGTCGTAAGGACGTCGTTTAGTAGTATCTGGATTTCTGGCAAGGCCATTTCAACCCCTTGGTCCAACTGCTTTTTATTTCCTCACGTTTCGGTTTGACCAGTTTACTTCTTATCCGATTTTGCTACTTTCCCCTCTTGCCGATAGGAATTTTGCTGAACTTGAGGTTGCGTTTGGGGCTGAATCCTTGAATACTGCCTAAAATTGTTCGCACGCGACTTTTCGGCCGTTTGCCTACTCTAAAATTTGACAGCTAATTCGATTAAGCTTTCTAGCGTCTGCGGATTTCTAACTTCGAGAAAGTCCTGAATTGATGGAAGCAACCACAGCAAAGTTATTTCGATGACTTCATTGTCGAGCCTTTTCCCATATAATAATTTCACACTACACTGACCTACTGAGCAACTTCCGAACTGAGTTAGCCTTGAGGCAACTAACGGAGGTGGGACCATCTACTATCTGCCAGCCACAACCTCAGGTCAGGGCCAGAGCAGATCAGTCGGGCATTTATTATGAAAGTTAAAATTACGGAGGGTACAGTTATACAATAATTACAAATTGATTAGGTACATAACATACGTTGAAGAGTACGTCTAATGTGATATACAGAAGCTTTACCAAAGCGTAGTGACATGACATAACAATTTGATAATATGGATCTTCTTTAAGATGAAATCTGTTAATTCGTCGAAGTTAGTTTGATATTTACTAAATAATTCTGATTACAGTCTTGTGCGGACTCTTACAACCGGGAATACTTTTAACAGCGAATTTTTAAAATTTTCCTATGTGTGCGTTTCGGATCCTGGATCCCCCAAACTCTTGCCGATGTTCTTGTAGCAGCTAAGGGCTTAACCTTTTAAATTCGTCGTAGCGATGATAATTCTTTGCGGCTGGTTCACAGGATTTAACGTGAGGTGTAGATCAAGCTGCTTCAGGAAGGTCATTATGGATCCTCTTCTATCAAAGGTTACTGTTGGCTTCATCGTTTCCACGATAAATTCAAATCTCTTTTGCTTTGGTTGTGCCTGAGGGAGGTGAAAGGTGGGAGAGGTCAACGAGAAATCTTCATTCCCTAACAGCATAGTTCGTTAAGAACAACTTCGGGTGCCAAATGCGGGGTTTTACTTATTTAATTCCAATATTCAAACTTAGAACTCCACAAACACTAACAAGCGAATAATCGCTTAAGTGTGTGAATAAACACGTAAGACTTAAGAAGGGTTAACTACCCTTATTTCTCAGAATATTTACAATCAGTTCCTAACTCGGAACTTACACAAAGCTTCCACTTGGGCTTGAACTTAAATAATTATGAAATGAAACTAAACTAATCTTAACTAAAGCTACCTGAAAGACATAGCCGAAGCTATCAGAATTCTAAGTAGTTGGCCCCTAAATATTAATGAAATCGGCGAAACCAAGCAAGGGCCCAAAGTATGGAGCGAAGTATTCTAAGAGAGAACGTAGCCAAAAGGCAAACGCTCGCCAGTCAGGAAAATCAGACTCTCTCTGTGGAAGTCGGCGAAACATCGACTTAAATAGTGCTCTTACTCATTTGCATTCATTGCGTTTCTGAAATTACATTCTGGCAGGAAATTCTAAGCTGAAATTAGAATAAATAGGAAAGAGGCGTAACTTAAAATAACTGTTAATAAACTTAGGATAAACCTTACAAGCTTTTAACTGACAATCTGATTTATTAAATTTTCTTTTTCGTTTCTCTTAATATGTTAATCTCTAAAGGTAAACTTTTACATTTCTGAAGGATACATTCACAAAAATTTCTTCTCAGCTGCAGTAAAGAAAGACGTAATCCCTCTCTTTAAACGGACAACTTTATAAGCAATTACATACAGGTCTTCAGTGCAAGGCTTTGCTTACTTTTTATTTTTCATGCGGTATTAAATTCACGGCAGATAAGATACATAACAATTTAAAACTGATTTGTTTGAAAATGCTGCTTTTTTCAAGCTACTGCAATGATTGATCTTTTGACGCCGTAGCTTTTAATAACTGATATCCTCAGTTATTTGTAGATACAAGTCTACTTCATCGTCAACTCTTGCTGCACATTGCGTACCTATATTATTTACCTTGAATATTAAAAATACTGTTATAAGGACAGCACACGGTGGTTAATAGGCAACGCTGGAATATGCATATTTCTGTCGAAAATTATTAAATTATTTGGAAAATTATCTCTTAGAATTTCTTTATATAAACATATCTTTTTTAATTATGTTTTTTATATCAGTTACCAAACATATAGTATATTTTTATATACCGAACTTTAATACATGCTTTATATCTGTATCAGTAAAATTAGATATAGCCCACAACGGTTTGTTTTAAATCTTTCAAAAAAAAATTCAGAACGCTAAACCTTTTTTTTTATATAGGAACTAAACAATTTCTTTTATTGTTTCATTCGTTATAAGCAATAGAACAACTCAGAAAGAGAAGTCGTGTTTTACCGTATATGTTTCCTTCCACTTTTGACAAAGAATAAGATTAAGTAATTTATCGATTCCTTAATCTGTCCAGCAATATGTGTAAATCATTTTAAAATAAGGGAAATAAAATTTATAAAACTAATCCTAAAATAAGCGTAATAATGCTCCAGAAATAACCGTAATAAAACTAATTGTACAGTTCCGGTGAAATTACATAAGCAAGCAATAGGACGAAAGGCTGAAGAAGTGGCAAATTTTACACAAAAAAAAAATAAAGTAAAAGCCTGATGATACTGCGTATTTCATTTTTAAATATTTTTCTTTACTGTCCCGCTGTTATTTGAATTGGCCTTTATACATCAGGTCTGCTGCAACAAACTGTAGGCAACTGTATTGCCATCCACATCCAATTCGGATACTTCGGAAAGCTTTTTACAAATGAAATAAGAGCTGTAATTCAAATTATAAGAAAATAGTAGAAGATTACTATTGCAGCGTGCTGCTTCCTGAGCAAGTTGTCTATGCAGTTTATTATAACAAGCAAGTTTTAACATTATACTGAAAACCGTAGGTATGATATTGTGAAACTTCAGCGCTTTAAAAATAAATTAATTTTATTAATCTATCTCTTTATTCAGCTGCGTTGTTTAAAAGTAATGGAAATGATGCAATTAAAAAAAACATGTACCAAAGGGACATCATTGACGTTAAGGCAATAAAATAAATATGTTATTTATATATAAATAATTTTCTGACACTACACTACATCAAACATAAACTGAGAGGCCAGTAGAGAAATACGAAAGATTGACGGAAATAAACATTCAGTCACAAATAACAAAAGTAGTTGCAATCACACATAACACCACGTGATATACCTTGAGCTCTATGACAGAATTCATCAATCGTAGTGGTGGCATATCAGTCTCTCGGCAAATCTTACCAGATATTCTCAGTGGATGAACGATTTGGAGAACGTGATGGCCGGGGCAACAATCGAATATACAATATATGTTTATATGCCGAAATTAATATAAGTTTTATATCAGTATCAGTAATATTAGATTTAGCCCAAAACGGTTTGTCTTAAATCTTCCATAAAAAAGTCAAAACGATAAACCTTCTTTTTATTTGGAAACTAAACAATTTTTTTTATTGTTTCATTCGTTATAAGCAATAAAACAACTCAGAAAGAGAAGTCATGTATAACGTCATGACGTATATTAACGTCATAGCACGTGATACATTCCCTGTTACATCACAGAGAATAAAAGCAGTTGCAATGCTTTTAAATTACTATAAATAATTTTAAATGCATTCTAATACATCATGATGTGTTTTCAAGTTTAAAGTTAACAATGGTAATTTTTTAAGAGAAATTTCTAACTTTTCACAATTAAAATGGCGCCTCTTCTAGTTACTCGCCTGAGGCATATGAGGCCTCACCCTTGTCCCGGCTCTGAGTGTTATGCTTCATGTAAGAAGGAGAAAATCCTGTTATAGCACTTGTCCAAATTCGATCTTGGCCGATCGGGACTGGGGCTTATCGTTCCGCGGCATTGTAGCTCATGTTGGTCGACATCGCACGACCTTCAGGTAGATAGCGAATCGATGGGTCTAGGACAGCCATAATAAACGCCATGCAGGATTTTAGCACCCCCTCCCGGAGCCACTAACCCCCAAGATGACAGCCATGTTGTCCTCTCAGCTTTGCGGGATCGTACAGATACGTCACGAATCAGGAACCTGGTTCGTGTGTAGGAGGACACGCATTACGGAGGGACGGGGACGTCCTAACTTTACCTTTATGGTTAAGTGGCCATGCAGATGGTGAGATCGTATCCAGTTTTTTTTCATTCCGTCAGTTATAGAACCAAAAAATATGCTTGTATAATTTTGTAAACTATATGTTTCAATGAATTTAAATAGACATTTTGTATATTGAATATTATTCCTTACATTCTAGTACGCATTTTTATCACTGCGCGGTAAACCTTGGATCTTTTCCCTGAATTTTAATATACTATGCCAATAAGCAAAACGGGTGTTAGAATGTGGATGATTTTTTGTTTCATTTTTCACAAAACACCGAAACACAAAATGTGGAAGGATGTTGTACGATTTTGACTCTTCCTATGACAAAAGAAACGAACACTTTCCTTTTCTTTGCTCCGTTTTCTTAAGAGCCCACCACCGGTGAAGCGATAAAGTCGCTGATCACTGGTAGTTCTGTCCGGGGTTCGAATCTCAGCTAAATGGGTGGTTACAGGGCCGTAGTGCTTTGCCATAATAAAATAAACCAAATCAACCTGATTTTTAGCCCAGAAGGGTTATTAATTTCGTTTTGGCATTTTGCGTTAAAAACTTTAAGTGTTCTTTTCACTTTTCAAATTGTTGCCACCAAATATTATCGCCCTGTGTTATAATTAAACAAATTAAATAATGAAGAATCTGCATAAATGTGTATGTAGGTATGTTTCTCGCATTGTGATATAACAACGGTACGTAGGGGCATCCAAATTTTGAATAACGTAATCCTCCACCGAATATGGGCATCTGGAAGCCCTAATTTGGAATTTGTTTTACCATACATTTCATATTTTTTTAACACTTTAACGAATTTTTGATTAACAAACTCAACGATTTCAAAGCGAGCAATGGCAACGTTGTGAAGTGCGAAGAACATGATATTTAATAAATAAAGTTAGCTCACAAAAAATTAAAAAAAAAAAGCCAGATTTTAAAAAAAATTTTAAAATCACTTTTAGGACATGCACTAGTTATAAATTTCTACAACGGACCATCAGTAGCCTGATTTGTATTTACTTCGTAAAAATAAATGCACAGACTATAATAGTTTCCTAAAGTGCATTTTTTCGCACAACGAATTTTATTGTATTATAAATGGATTTTACTGATTATAAAGTAATAATCCAATATATGCAGTTTCGTTAACTAATAAGAACTACTTTTGTGAAGCCCAATATTTTATCAAAAACGAGATTTTGAATTTGTGTAAACAGTGAAGAAAAAAACACAAGAGTCATTTATACTATAAACTTTACATTTATTGGTAAATACTTTACACTCATATTTTCAGCATACAACAGCAGTAGCAGTAACGAGGATGCAAGGAAAGTTCCCTCCAACTGCGAAGCTAAACTAATATCTACAACAGATCTCCTTCCGTGCGAAGTGGGCGGGAGAAAAAAAATCAGGAATTTTCCCCCACTGCACACGAATCACATACATACAGACATACATACATAACACATTCTTCGGAAGAAACGTCGTGAGAAACAGCGTTTTATTCAATAACCTCTCAGATGTCTAAATTCGCGTATACAGCACATTTACTTCGATCAATACGTCTTCACAGTAATCTTAATAATATGTATGATACCAGGATTATAATGAGAAGATTTTTCCTCTTATAATTACCTGAAAATATCCGTAGCTCAAATCCACGTTATTCAGTAATCAAATGTTGTATAAAAAGTTTTTTTTCCTAACGTTAATTTCTTTCTTTAAAAAAAAAAAAAAAAGTCAATCAATGAATGAGACAATTATACGTGATTGGAAGACATCTCCCTTTCTTTTTAAAATATGTAAGTGTCGTTGAAAACGAGGTGCGTCCTAGATAATCTGAGATCTTGATGACATCTCAGAATCGTAGATTTTTCCGAATTATTAATTATTCTGAAGCAACAAAGTTTTCCCAATGAATAATTTACCGTTAATATATTAAAGTTAAATTATTACTATTTTTTTAAAAAACTTTCTATACGTATTTGAGTATTTTATTTACTTCATTTATTCTCTTAGAAAGTGGAATTTTTTTTGGGGGGGAGGGGGGTTTGCCGTTGGTGGCTTTGAAATTAAGAAGTGCGTTTTGCTACCGATGACGTTGTTTTCACAAACTGAAAATTCGAACCACCTTTTTTCATAAATATATCGTGTTCTCGCAACCATGTTTAAGGATTTTTTCTACTTCGTTTTTCTGAAATTACTTCACCTGCTTACCACAGTAGTGCGAAAGCAGCTCCTTACCTCTTTAAAACAACACCAACAAACTAGTGACTAAATAATGCAAAAAATAGGGAAAATTTTAATATAATAGACCAAGTATAATGTCAGCTACAGAAAATTTATATTATGTTTGCGAACTCTGAAATATGAAAAAGCGGGAGATAATTGTGCCGCACGGTGACGCGATTTTTTAAGTTTTCCAGACTGTCCGAAGTCCTTTTATAATGCACCATTAATATTAAACCATTAGGATTTGATTTTATAATTTTCTTAAAATTTGATACTGAAGAAAACTTTAGTAGGAAAGAAAAAATCTAACAATTAATCATGTAGATAAACTTAATGACGTACCATTTAAAGCATTAAAGCAAAATTAAAAACATATATTTACCTATTAAATATTATTTAAATCTTCAAAAAAAAAAATGCTTAACAAACCTCTACAACAGATTTAAAAACATATATTTACCTATCAAATATTTCTCAAATCTTCTTAAAATGCTTAGCAAACCTCTACAATGGATTAAAAAAAAATCAGAGAGGATAAAAATTACGTGAAAAAAGTGGAATTTGCACAATTTTAAGTTTCATTAAGAATTCACGAGTATCAAAATTATTTTTATAGCCTCCCCCCATCTTGAATGCATAGTGATCATTTCACATAAAACTGCATTTAAAAGAAACGATCTATATCAGATTAAAAAAAAGGTATATTTAGAAGTCAACTGTGATTCTGGCTCTAATGTATATTCTTTATAAAAAAAAATATATATATATATATATGCCTATTTTAAATCCTATATAAATGTATTATAAAGTATAGTAGCTATAGTAGTGAGAAATTTTGGATTCAGTGTAACACATCTTTAAAATCTTTGAATTATGTTACAGAAATATGGATTTGATGAAAAAGAATTTTATTTTTTAAAACCTTCTTTATATTTTTCTTATGGATCTCAGCACAGAATTGGCACACCAAAGTAAGCTCAGCATAATATGAACTCTTTAAGTACTTAGTGGAACTCACTTCTTGTAAGTTGGTCAAGTGCTTGAAGATGACATATGTATTACCTAAAAAGTAAATTAATAGCAATAACAATGCAATTGATTTTGTCCACTCTTTTATGTTTGTAATAAATTAATTTTGACAAAGCACAGAAACATCAAAATTTGTTGTACTGCATGTAAAGATAGTATAAAATGTTTGTATGCAGAAAAATTTACTCGTAAAAAGTACTTCAAATTGCAATACATGGCTTATGACGCTGTTTCTGATGACTGGAATCTTCCAGTTTCCCAAGGAAAACAAATAAAATGGAAAACCTTGAATATTTTACATCTAGTTTTTAAAATATATAACTATATTCACACAAAAAATTTTTTTCTTCTGCAGAAACAGTTCAATATTTAACAATCTTTCAAGTTCTATTTTTCATATAAATTGTATTTTTGCTCTTAATGTATTTACAAAATATTAAAAAATAGTGGAAAGTGTGCAATCCTTACACAGGCATGGGGAAAAAAACACATAAGCACATCCAGTATTTTGGATACACTTTTCCAGCTCAAATTATTTCTTTTTTCTCCTTTTTTTTTTTTTTTTTTTTTGTACTTTACGGGAAGTTCCAATAAACATCACACATTGATAACGTATTTTACACTACTACAGGAATCTTAATTTTTGTACAGCCCCCTTTTTTTTTTTCAGAGCAATCAGCAGCATGATAGGTGTATTGCACTCAAAAAATGTGGTGTAGAATTTCCCTTCCTGCTGCACACACATATAGGATGTAACACACATTTGCTGCACAGCATAACGCACATCAGCTCTCTATATACACAATTTTGATACTGTTGACATCTGCACATTGAATTGTAATTTGAGAAATTCCATACTGAAGCACAGGTACTTAAATGGAATTAGATTCAGTGAATAAATTTACACAAAAGTTTAAAATTATAAAAAAATTACACAAAAATTTACATTTCACATTAAATGACCAATTACACATGAAAGACATTTTAACAAAAATAATTCTTGTTTTGTTTTGTTTTGTTTAATGTGATTCACAGCACTCTTCAAGCAAACATTCAGCTACAGAAAACAATATTTTGAACGTTAAGGGATTGCTTTTAAAAAATTTTGATAAATTCATGTTTTGATTTTAGCCCTTATTGTACATTAGACAATAACTGTATACAAGTGCTTACATTTTTTGAGAAGATAAAATTGCAATATTCATCAAAATTTGAATAAAGCATCTAACATATCACTCAAAAATATCATTTTATGACCTGTTCTTAAATAAAACAATACTAATAATAATTTTAGAATTAAAGAAATGCTAAACAGATTTTACACTTTCAGACTAAGCAAACATCTGGAATATTGTCATGATATCTTCAATGTAAATTTTCCTAAAAACAGAATTTTAAAGCAAAAAATCCAATTTTATTTTATATACTTTTAATACTTCACATAGAACTTATATATTAGTATTACTTACACACAGAAATAATTAATTTTAATTAAAAATACTGAAAACAATGTGCAAGTTGGATTTCTTTGGTCTACTGTGCTAATGAGATCTGCATTCGAAGCTTGCACGTCGTGAGCGTATGTACTAAATATTGGTGCAGATACAAAAATACAAAATCTAAATTTCCCCATCTATTTTAAGATCATTTTCTCACCAAAAATTCAGATTTTATACAAGAAGAAGAGTTAAAAAAAATATGAAACAGAAAATGTAGTTCAAGACTTTTGTGACTGAGGGGTGAAATTAAGATTCTTTATGACAATTCTCTGGCGATACCCATTTGGATCTGGGTTGAATACAGCCAGATTGCTTCCTTTGAATTTAGAGCTGTAATTTTTATAAGGGTCTTTTTTATAAATAGGAGTGGATGACTGATTCACTTTGTAATTTGAGTTTGTTGGAACTAAATTGGTTGATGTATTATTGTTTGTTGGCACTATTTGTTTGGGGCTTGTTGCAGGAGAACCAGACATATGATGAGGAGACAGCCTCACATCTGATGATGAAGTCTTAGAGTAAGCTGTTTGCATGGACAGGCTGACACTGGGTGACAACATTGCACTGTTCCGGTGATTTGGTGATGGTGATTTCGTGCGATGAGAATCTGATTTTCGGCTATGTGAAGAAGTCTGTTTGCTCTGATGAATACCTCTGCTGTTTAGACTTGGAGGAGATGAAACACATTTCAAAAGATTGGAAGAAGGAGTAGTTCGTCCTGGCAGTATGTTCGGCGTGATACTACCTCGACTAGGATAGTTCATCATTGCAGATGACATACATGGGAGCATATTTGGCAGTCCCAGGCTTTGGTGAGCTGAGGGCACTGATGGCACAATACCAAGGTTAGTATTATAGGTGGGGGTCGACCTTCCTTGAGTTAAGGAAGGTGAAGAAGTTCCTCTGCTTTGACTAGGAAATGCCAAAGCCGCATTATGGAAAGGAACTGATGAATGTAGAGATTTTCCATGGATTGGCATTTGCGAAGGCATCAGATTATGATAATGGGATACTAGTCCAAGCACAGGGTGCTTGGGTGCTGGAACACAGGCAGTATGCTGTTTGTTATTAGGAGCAGGAAGGTAAGCTTGCTGTCTATGCTTAATGTCCAGAACTGGATTTGCAACTGTTTTTGGTCGAGAGCATGGAGTTTCTCCAGGTTTCCGTTGGCATGTTGACAAGTCAAGAGCACCAATTTTATCTTTTTTCTCATGATTACGATATATATTATCGATAACATTACTGATTTTATTGGATTTTGTTTGTTTCTCTTCCATTACTGATGATGTTAATGTTACTGGTGTTGTAGTTATCACTGGTATTGTAAATGAATTTACATGAGAAGTTACTGTACTTGTAGCTGTAATATGCCGATCCAAATCAGAGGTTGGAACGACAGGCATTGGGGAACCAATGTCATCATCACAACTTGAGCGAGCCTGACTGCTTATATCACTTGCTCTGCCACTATCTGCTTCTGTATCATCTGTTGCATCAGCATCATCATCTTTTTCAGCTATTGCAGTAATTTTCTTACGCAGAGCAGCATCTGTATCATCTTCATTATCAGAACTATCCATTTTTTGTTCATCAACCACTAAATCTGGTTGACAACCAAGATCATCATTGTCACTAAATTCGGCTGAAATAGAATTTTTAACACTTATTTTAAAGGAGTCTGAAGATTTTTTATCTGCTGAATATGAGCTACAAAAAGTTGAATCTTCAACTTGAGTTTCACTTTTAGGTGATGATATTCCATTAGTACTCACACTGTTAACGGATTGAGTAATACTTGGTGTAACTTCAGCAACTGAAATTTTAATATTACTCAATTGTATTTGAGAAGATGAGGTACTAGGAACAGTTTTTACTGATGAAAGTTCTGAAGAATTTGAAGACACACTCGCAACCTGATTTGAAATTTCAATATGTTTTGGACTCGTTGGCTCAGTCTCGGTGATTAATGTGACAGATGACGTGAAAACGGTCTTTGATACATTTACATCTGATAATACTGATGAGGTCACAGGTACTGCTGACACTGCTATTGATTCTGTAACAAGATGATCAGTGGAATCATGTATGTTCGTGGAATCTGACTGTTTAGATATCGTAGATGGAACTGTGGTAGATGTAGATGAAACAACTGCACTTAAAGCTGTTTGCAAAATGGAGGATTCTGAATTTGACTTTACTGTAAAATCTGATGATGATGACATGGAACTGCTAACTGGAGGAAGAATGTTCACAGGATGCTGTACAGATGGAATTGTTATGACTTGCGAATTATGTTCATCACTTGTATTTGTGACCAAAGAGGAGGATGGAGTAGACAGAACATAGCTTGCTGCTGTGGAAGACACAGTTTCTGGTAAGTGATTAGAAACTAAATTATCTGCAAGTGAAGTTGCAGTTGTTTGAGTAAGCTGCTGTTGGGTAAGGAACGATGCAGGTTGCGTAGGTTGGATATTCCTACCTGCATTGCATGAAGTAGTAGTCACTAATGCTGTCACTAAATTAGGGGAAAGACTATTCATCACAGATGGAACAAGATTTCCAACAGCTATCTGTGTCACAGTAGGACAGGTTACTGGTACTACTGCACTTGGAGGTGGGTAAGGAGCAAGTCTAGCAAAACGATGCACAGGAGCACTTTTGTAACGGGAACTCCTCCCACCTTTCCTACTGCCAGTCTTCTTGTTGCGAGATTTTGGGTTTAATTCTGGATGATGAATTAATTTTACTTTCATACCATTAGCTGTTGATAAGATCGTATTCTCTGAAGAAACAACTACTTTAACAGTATCATTGGATAAGGGTTCTGATTTGGTGGCAGCAACAGGAATTTCATTTGGACTAGTACCATTCACAAGGTCAGATGGAGCTGTAACTTCCATCTTCTCAATGTCTAATGAGGGGGATTCTGATGACTCAGTTGTCATCTCTGAAACTGCATCTTCTTCTTCTTCGACAACTGGACCATTCTGATTTACTTCTTCACTACCAGCTGTGGCATGGCAACCATCAGTCTCCTCGATCTCCATCTTTTCTTGATCTTCTTTGGCTTCCACTTTATTTTCTGAATTCAACTCTAGTGAAGAAACTTCAGATTCATTAGAGATAACAGAAGACTGTGGTTTGGAAATCCTTCTTTGAACTCCAATTCTTCTTGCTATGCGTTGTGCTAACCTATAGCGGAATCTCATGGGTCCAGCCTATGTAAGCAAAAGATAAATAGTATAAAAAGTTTGTGCGGAAGTTCAGCATTTGAGAACAAAGCATATAATAAATGTAAATTGAGACATTAAATTACAGTACCTAACATAATCAAAAATTAAAATTTCATGATTAAACTGAAAGACTTTAAAGGTATTTTAATATGAAGAGTGTTTAATGCTCTAAGGTTATTTAGAAAATATTAACAGACTGGCATTAACACTAGATTTTCTTTGGCAAATATACATTAAAAACATTAATCTTCTATAAGAAAAATTACACTCACCCTTTTCCACGCATAAATGTAAGCTATGTCCATTAATGTATAATCATCATTCAAGACATGATCAGCGTACATGATGTCAACCTGTAAGACAAAAAAAATGATCAGTCAACTCTTTTAAAGCCCTTTGAGGATGTAATTTAATTTAAAAAAGATAATACTAAAACGTGTTTGTCTCCATTAAAAGAAAAATGCCTCACTTTCTTAATCCTATATGCAGCGATACCTTATATATCGAATGCATACATGGACCGAAATACGCTCTGCATAATGAATTCAGTTTTGCATTATGAACTGCAAGAGAATTTCGTCAAATATGAGTAAAAATCTACATTTTTATGTAGTTTTACCTTTTCTTTATTTAGGCATTTTTATGCCGGAAAATTAAAATCTTACAGCATAGTATTAACACTAATTTAATGAGTCAAATAAAAATAAGCCCTGTTTTTTTTTTCCATGCTTATTGACATAAGAAGACATAAGATTAAAAAAATTAAAACCTGTACATGTGTTAAAGGCAACAATTAGACAAACAACAACTAACCCCCCCCAAAAAAAATATGACATGAATAAAATTTTAGTGCTTCAGAATATTGCAGTTTTCAGAAAAATACTTGCATTCGCATCAAATACTAATTATTTTACAATTTTTGCTTACATTCTTCATTTTTCTCTGTTTCTAAATTTAAATACTTATACTTTCGATATACGAGTTCGATAAACAAGTTTATTGATAACCAATAAAAATGGCCACAGATTCTTTTGCTAGTTTTACCGACACATTCTCCAAGGTTATATCTACTTAAATAATATTATCAATATGCATATCAATATGCACTGCAATATTTTGAACTTTAAAATGCGAATTTATTAACATACGCATTTTATTCCAACTACTGGCATAGTTCATTGAAATATTATTGACTTTTATAACGATACTGTAAGTTATCTTATGTTAATTAATCAGTTATGATTTACGTCTTCACTATGACGGCTCCTTTCCGCACTTCTCACCAGAATGCAAATTAGGGTTTTGTGTATTTAAGCTGAAGGTATTGAATCTTTAGATCAGAGTTTCTGGCAACCGCGTCTTGCTATTAGTATGTTCGTCAGCTTGGCTGAAAAGTTATATTCTAGCTTTAGCATCTTGCTAGTAGATGTTTTAAAGTACATGCCGTTAAAATATCTGAGCCAGTTTAAATTAGGCTGTTCTATGTGTAGTCTTGGACTGTTCTACACTTGAATTTAACTGTCTTTTATGTTACTTTAAATATATACAAATAGTGGAAGTTTGGTTTGTAGCATAAGTTATGCCTGTTCTGTTACATTAAGACTAAATAAAATGATTATTTGGGTTTTCTTCAGTATTTTGCGAGTTGTTTAAGAAGTAACGATAACTCGCTATCAGTCTAGTAGGGTCTGTGAGACTTTAAAGTTTCAAGCTGCAAAAGAAACCCTACAATATCGTGTTTCTTGCACGGAAAGTATGCAAATTGGTCATTCACCCCTCGCATCACAATTCCAATTAAGAAGATTTTTAAATATATTTAACAGAATATGCCAAAGAGCTTCAGAATTCACACGTCTAATGAAATTTATTTCAGATGAATCTCGGCATACTGGTTGAATACGCAAAACAAAAGTAAGTAAAAAAATAATGCAATATCTATAGAACTATCCGCTGAATAAAGCTGTATTACAAGGAAAAGCTTCCAACCACTTTTGAAAGGATGTGATTTTTATTAAACGCCTTAATTCCAACTGAGTGATTTCGGTGAACGCTGAAGACTTTGAAGGAAATCTAATTTACCAAATGAATAATTTTTAGGGAGTGAAAATTTTAGTGGAACTAAAACAAATTACAGTAACGGTTTTAAGGGATCAACAATGATTACGGAAGATGACTTTTGTTCGTCATTACAAAAATTTCAAACCTGTGTAGTCTGGGCGATGCAGTTATAACCATTCTGACTAGGAAGAGAAAATAAACTCACCCAAAAATAAAATCTAATATAGGATTTCTTTTTTAATTAAAGAACACAAAGAATTCCCCATGCACCACAAAGTATCACAAGGGGCTTACAGAAGTAAGTGTGAAACATAATACAAAGTAATAAACAGTAAAGGAAAAATTTAAAACAAAATAATGAAGGATTACAAAAATTTAAATAATTAAAATAGCAAAAAATTAAATAGTTAGAAATAGTCAAAGGCACTTCTCTCGGAAAAAAACCGATGAAAATCTGGAGGACAATTAAAATTAATATTTTTCAAAGCCAATTTCAAGATCTTTCTTTTCACTGTTATATTTGGAACGTAGCAGCACATATTCAACATTTTTCTCGCCACTGAAATTGCAATCACAAAAAGTCTCTTGACAAAACTTAAATCTGCTCAGATAACTTTCGAAGTTTACGTGTCCAGTACGGAATTGGGTCATTTTATAATTTGTAAAAAAATTATGGCATGAGAATCTCATTTTGATGGAAGGGAAAAATTTCTTAGTTAAGTACCTTTTATTTGAAGTAACGTATTCTTGATTCCAGGACTCCATAACGCTATCATTCATGACCTTCTTATAAAAGAATTTATGGATATTGACAAGAATGTCAATTTCGCGCTTGGTGGCAGTCTTTGAAGCAACAGCTTTATGTCCAGGAACAAATGCAGAAGGAACCGAAATGTTCCTCCTATTATCTTTTAGGTTTTTAAGTTGTCTATGAATCTCGACGATTACGTTATTAGAAGAAGAAATGTATTTTAAGGTCTCCAAAGATGAAAGGATCGGTACAAATGAGATAGTCTGAAACAGCACCATTTTGTTCAGAGATCCATTTGATAGCGAAGTTTAAACACAAAAGTTCAGCTAAAAAACTGTGCAGTCATCTCGAATTCTAAATTGAAAGTGCTCGAATTCTAAATTGAAAGTGCTCAAATTCAAAACCATTTCTGAAGACAATTAATGCGAAAGCAACTTTGCCATCAATTTTATTACCATCAATGTAACAAGTTACATCAGCGATTTTATTGCTAAATTGAGTAACATTAAACAATCACTTCTTTCTGAGGGATGAAGAAGAATAGATGGAGTTAAAACATAATCATAACCAGAATGACTTTCCCTTTAAAGGCAAGATTATGCAGAATAGCAGTGTCGACTGAACGAAAACCAGAAACTGCATAAACAGACTTATAACTTAACGGTACGATATGCACATATTATGATCCGCATAAGTATTCGCTTTTGAATGCATCGTAGATATTTATAATTTATCTTAAGCGACATACCCCAAACTCTAGAGCCGTAGATTATGAAAGGTGCAATTCATTGCTTATAGACGAGCGTAGGTACGTTGAAATTAATACGTGTTGTGCGCAATTCGACTTAATCCACGCTGTAATTCATCAAATTTCTCTTATGCGGAAGTTAAATGTCTCTTCCAAGAAAATTTACCGTCAAGGAAAACCCCAAGATATTTTAATTTGCTTTAGCATAACCAGTGGGTTCCGTCACGAAGTAACAGAAATCCACAACAAACGTTTTCGCTTTTCAATAATCATACTCTGGTTTTATCAGGATAGAAGTCTAATTTAAGCTTCCCCCCCCTTTTTTTGACCAATCGGAGAAGTTTTCTATGCGTGGAAAAAGTAGCAGAAAGATTCCTATTGTAGAGGCAAACCAAGATATCATCCGTAAACGCTATTAGTATTGCAACAAGCAAGATTTTACAGCTTTCTGATGATCAATTATAATGTTCCAAAAGTAGGTCTATAAACTTAGCCTAGCAGCCAACCCCTTTCAAGGCGACGGACTGCAAAAGTTGAGCCTAGTTGGATTTTTAAGTACTGAACAGCGGATTTATTTAGGAAGGAGAAAATATTAACTAGAAAATGGATTTTTAAAGAACGCGGGCATTTCGCATCTTCAAGCGTTGGGAAAAGGAAAGTAACAATATTACTAGTAAAACTGGTTAAAAAGCTTTACCGCATGCGAAGTTTCACATATTTTCTTATTTCAATTATTATCAAAATAAGAATAAAATAATAAATAAATTATTATCGAAATAAGATGTTTATCTCGAAAAACTCTACACTTAGGAAGTTCGCATTCATCTTTCGAAAGCCTTTACCTTCAGAAAATAAGATTTCTCTTCTTTATTATTATTATTTTAAAGAAATTCTTATTCCATGTATTTACTTCAGAATTTGAATTAGAAACTGAAGTTATAACTCTTGTTTTTAGAACAGTGGTTGCTTTTTTCTGCTGTTGTACATCAGTTGTTATTGCTTCTAACTATGTACTACTTGTTACCATAATGATCAGCAGGATTCCTAGACAAATTAACCACTGAAGAGGGCGAGAAAGGACCCTAACTTCTGGTCCCTCTTTTTCTTTCAACTTTTTTTACGATCTGTAATACGGAAAAGAGGAACCACTTAAGAGTGGGAAAAGAATACTAGTCCATTTTTCTGTCGTTTTCAAAATGCTACGACTATTTCTGAAACATCACATATTTTTCCAGTATATGTTTTAGTCAACAAAATTTTGAAGAAATAAAAATATATAAAAATACAGCTAATTATGTTCCATTTTGACAATAACTTAATAAAAAATTAATACCTAAATAGTGAAATAATTTAGCTGAAAATCAAACTAAAAAAGTTTAAGTTTTAAAACAGTAATTTAATTGAAAATAAAATTTAATGTAAATTATTTAAATCCATTGTAAAAAAAATATACGGATTTAATTTTCAAATAATTATTGAAGTTATAAATTTAGGACTATGTTAATAAGCTGTTTTGTGAAAAACCCATTATTTTGAAGGAAGTTGATGTTTTAAAAGTGTTTTTATTTGGGAAACTTGAAAAACTTAAGCGGGTTCTGCTGCATTCCAGAGCAAACAAACACCAAATGAGCAAGCAATCTAAAACATAAAATTGTAATTCCACTGTATGCAAAAGGAAGCAAGCAAAGTAAGATTTGCATTCCCCCTTTTTTCACGGTCACATGGGACATTTTCATGGCAAGAACCCTCAACTTCTTCTTTACGTATCACTGGAGCAGCACTCGAAGAATTTCGTCCCTTTTTTTCTTTTCGTTCAATACAAGGTTTCCCAGACGCATGAGTGGCAAAGGGGAAGGGAAGAGAAAGAAAGTCGTTAGTGAATGGAGTTACCCACCCGTGAAGTAACCCTAGGGAGGCCCTATAAAGAGCAGAGGAAATGTCTATGCAGGAGGCAAGTTGTAATACTTTCCCTCGTCCCGTGATGACCTCTTTTTATACAGAAATTCTTTCCTTCCAATTCGCAAGGTATTCAAAATACGACCCCTTTCATTTTTAAGAATACCATAATTCTCACCCTTCTCTTCCAACTGGAACTGTGATTTAATTACATTCTATACGCACCTGAAGAAGTATCCTGATCTAGAGAAAGTAGAAATATTTATGAGATTCGCATGATTGCGCACATCATCCATTAAACGTGAACAAACCTCAGCTATAAATGATAGTCGTAATATTACGTCCTGAGGCCTCTTACAGAGATTCTTTCTGGTCGAATTCCTAGATATTCTCGGTAAGACTGTTTTCCCGTTGTGGTTTTGTGAGTCAATATGGAAGAGATCAATACCAATATAAAAATTAAAAATTAGAGGCAAAAATGCAAACCTAGACTGACACAGATCTTAAATAATACTCTATAATTTTTGAAGGCGAAATGACTTAAGAGAAGATTTTTGGACATTTTAGCAGAAAATCTAAATTAATATAGATTGCTCTTTTGCCTAATTAATCATTTGATGTTATTTTGGCAGTGCAGGATATCTGTAAATAATTCCGACTACAGCACGACTCCCATGCCTACGGAGAAAGAGCTGAAACGCTATGCGCCATTTGTAAACAGAAAAATCCTCAAGGTCATCATCACTTTTCCTCCCAAAATATTGCACGAAGTATTATTATTATTATTTTAATTTCCTAAATATGACCAACAGACAACTGTATCTTTCTGACTCTATTTAAGTGGGAGATGGAAAATGACTGTGTCGCCGTGTACAGATAACTGCACATTTAAGACACGCTGACTTGAATCCTGTAACCAACTATCCTGTAACTATGTACCAAAGTATTACTCTACCATAATTTAATTTTATCCTTGCCTTATAAATAAATTAATTTGGAAGAAAGAAATTGAAACAACATTTGCATATTGGCGTCACAGTACAAATGTGACACCTGTCATGAACATAGACTTTAGATATGCCAGAATAGCACTATGATGGCTCCCTTTATCAATAGATCACATTCATAAAGACCAATCTACCGGCTTTCCCTTCCTTAACAGTTAACCTATCAAATACTTATTTGGGTAAAAATTTCTACGTTTTGGGATACAACATAAACATGATCAGATTCAGGTAGTTATTTGGGGGTGGAAGCAGAAAGCTTCCATTTTATTGTTGTTGTAAATGTAACAAATTGATGTTTTCTGTTTACTGAAATAAATGGTGACCTCACACAAGATCACTGTGATTTTGAATAAACTTAGTTAACTGGTCTTGCGAAAACCAAAACAAGAATTATGAAGCATCCCTACTGACAAAAGGTACTGATTTTGTATTCAAAATAATCATCTTTAAAAACAGCTAAAATATACGTGGTAAAATGAGAAAGAGATTATTATTGTAAAATTTAATAAACTTAGCAGCTTCTTTACAGAACGCAACTGATTTTGATAAAGCCTTTACATCTAATTTGCCTGTCGTTAGTTAGGAAATAATCAAAGGTTAGAAACGATCTACTTCACGTTTAGTTCTGTTATAAAATGCTTATAATTATGGTAGTGAAATCTAAGACTGATTTAAGTGCGAAATGCATTAACTCACTTTCAGAAATGTTCTCTATTATCATAATACGTTAATATTTTTTTCTTAACCACGCGAAATGAAATGGGAGAATTCAGCAATGTTTCCCCTTTTCCTGAATCATTTTCTTGAGATAAATCATCTTTGCAGGGGTAGGACCGTCACCATGACAACCAGGAACTAGGTTCGGAATATTTTTTTTTGGGGGGGGGGTTTATCTCTTGCAGCCACTGTACCCAATAATTCGAGCAGGATAGAAGCCTTAATCACGGATAGTATCTTCTGCAGTGTCCTGTGATACCCTCCAGTCACCTCATCAGAATGAGGGTTCATGAAAAGTTCTATCATATCTAATCAGATCAAAGGCAGACCATACTATATAAGCAAAACACTGCTGAAATAAGATGGAGAAAATACGAAGATTGTTAGGAATATATGCTTTTTAGATGTTTAGATGATCAAAATGCGAGTTCAAAGTCATTTATTTATATGATCGACACTAGTTACCGGTATATGATTGACACAGGGAAAAAAAGTGATGTAATAATGAACAGGAGGATTAATGCATATTTCTTCGCCGGGACACAGTCGTTACAAGCAGTGTATAGGATCGACAATGTATAGGATCGGTAGTGTGTACGGTGGGTAATTCTAAAATTTTGATTATTACATGTGGTTTTTATGCACAACCGCACAATAAAAAATAGCTGTAGGTATTTTAAATCCAATGCCAATATTTTAATTATCGCAAGAATGCTTTCAAAAGTTTATCTAAGCGTAAATATTCACGTAACCAGGATAATTATGAACATTACAATAAATATAAAAACTACAAGAAATACTTTGCAAGATTTTTTATAGAATTTCAAAACAAACGCTGAATAATCACCTCAGCTTATTGACATCCACAAGACTGAACAAAGAACTGGTATAATTCCAGTGCAATACAACTACCTAACCCATTCAGATATTTGACATTTAACTTCCGAATCCACAATAACAGCGCTAAAAATTAAACTTCTTAGCAGATATCGCTAGCCCGTTATATTGATTATCTACAGCGTATTTTATATACACTGCTTAATGAATTTAACTATTAATGGAATCTCATTGCGTTTCTTAATATAATATTATAATCTTCTCGGCTAACATTTCAGTGTAACTCTGAAGTATTTTATTGTAGACAGCTAATCAATGCATTGATTACAAATAAATATCCTGCATATAATCCCATTGAAACATTAGTAATTTAATAATTCTAATGTAAATTACTGTGACCATTAAAACCTCCGACAATTCTGTTCCCCGACACAGTTCATGATCGAAGCCAAGCCTTGTCATTCCAGTTCAAATATTTACATTCATCTTGCAGGCACTTTAATCTTCGACCTTTGAAATCTATATTGTACAGAGGTTCGTCTGCCAACCCCTCTTTTAAGAGGTTTTATTTCACGCGTTCCACAGACAGGACCGCTCCCACAGGGAGACACGTTTGGCCCCTGGCGCTTTCAAAGGGTCTCCCCTCTCACCTTTGATCTCCCCTATCAGCAGCAGCCGTTGATTGCTTGGCAGCTTTCAGTAACAATCCCCTTCCCCTTTACAAGGGCAAGCACTCTAGCAATCGTTTATTTGGGAAATTAACACCAGGACACGCATGGCACAAGCGCAAAATAAGATCTTCAGGATTTGCATAGAAGGATCTTAATTCGCAAAGAACTTGGTGCTGAAACATAAATTAAACCCTATATATACAGAAGCAGTAATAATGGAGAAAGAAGAAGTTGATTTTAATAATAATAATAAAGCTTATTCGCAATCGTTGTGAAAACAACTTTCAAGTACTTCTTTATCGTTAACACTACAGAAAGGTTAACAAAGAGAGATTTTAAGAGTTCCGAACTGATAGGAAGGACCAAAAGACACTCTGATAAGCAAGTGCAGAAAGCCATTTCCCTTCAAATATTCAAACTGACAAAGATTGTAAAGCTCATAACTGGAGCTGATTAAAACTGTCCGATGGCCTAAGAAATGGCGTTCTTTCAGGAGGCTTGGATAAAACGGAATTATACGGAACGACAAGATGACTTGGAGATCCCGCCCCCCCCCAAAAAAAAACTGAAGCCCTAGGTTCAAATTGTAATCAAGCCCAGTTCTCCAGGCAATCAAATATATGGAATACCACCTTTCGGCACTAGAATTATTTTTCAAGCTTAACTCTATAATTTCCTTAGTTACTAATATTGTTAGTTGAAAAAAGTGGCAAAATCTTTATCGCTAATAGGTTGGAGAAGCAAAGGGGGGAGCTATTTTTCCAAACAAGTGACATAAGCAGACAGCCCTGGTGCAGTATTCAAATAACCTAACCAAACACGTGAGGAAAATAGCTCATTATTTGAATACCTGTACATGGAATGAGGCTTTAATTTACATAACCCATTAAGTTGAGGAAGATTTAAAGATAAAATGAACTTAAAAAAAGGTTTTATTCTCGCTCGATACAGTTTATCATAACACTATGTAGCATAAACCCACTGTCATGTAAAAAAATAACTTTCATCCAGACTTGTCACATCACTAAACTGTTCCTACAGAAACATTAGCGCATAAAAATTTATGTATTTACAGATGCTAGGACGAGCTGATTAAAATACGACGCGGAAATTCACAACGTAAAATAAATCATAAATTCAATACTAAAATAATAGAAACTTTAGAGTAAAGTATACAAACGCAAAATTACACCTGCCATTTATTAAAGATATATTAAGGGCATTAGGATTAAAATTTTCAATAAATTTCATTTTTCGGAAGAATTTTAGGCCACTTAATGAAATAATACCAATCGCGCAAAAAGTCTTCCCGAAGCGCATCCCGAATTCGAAAAATATACACTAGTACTAATTGAATTAAAAAATATTACGCGTACCGTATAAGCAGGTGGAAGACTGTATTTCAAGGCTACGAATTTCTTTAAGTTGGCCACAGAAAAGGCTGCAGGACAGTTCAAGTATCGCGTCTGAGGGACCTGAGAAAAATTCACACATATTAATTTATTTCCAACGTTTCGCCATTTTATGGGTAAAAAATAAAAATTACTAGCTTTTGGACTCTTAACTTACCTTTTTCTCAGATTCAGCATCTGTTTCCTGAATTTCTGCGGAACCGTTTTCAGTTCTAAAAAGGGAAAAAGAAATCTCATGTTACTACCTACAACACAGACAATAAAAAGCATATTAAAGGCAGCTCAACTAATTGATCCTGACATGAAAATGAAAGGAAAGGATTAAATTAATCGGTTTTAAATTACTTGAGGTTTATCAAAACAGTATATCGGATAAAGAAAAATTCAGTTATCGAAAATCATATGCAATTGATTTAAATCTAAATTAAGGCTATATTAAAAATTAATTGAAATTAATCATTTAGGGACCTGCAAGATATAGGTTACAGAAAGAATTGCGCAATATATCATATGGTAGTTTTAAAATACCATTTCATAGTTCAATGTGCAAAACAGTTTCCTTCCTATCATGCATTACAGAAATAATTAATTTTAACTTCAAGAAACCTCCATAAGAAAACCAATGTATCTGTTGAAACATAGAACCATTTCTTGATATCTAATTTCTTTTATCACTGGTTTTCAAAATACGTTAAAAAAGTTCGCTTTTTTAATTAAGTACTTATTATATTTCAAATACGTCTTAAATATTAATTCAATGTTTACTTCAAACAACCCCCAATTAACTCAAAGTTTCAAACACTTCAAATATTTTTCGGGTAGATTTATCACATTCGATTCGATTACTGCAGATCTACAACAGTATGCATTTATAGCATTAACGGAAAAGATTATATTGTATAATTCAATATATTTTGAATTTACTTACATTTCCGATACTGGGGATAATAATAGCTTTACAAAACAATTTGTTTTACACCAGTTTTTTCCAAATCTATGAACCACGGGGCAGAGTTGCGTGAAATTATTGTGAAAACCCACGGAAGAAAAGGAGAGCGATAAGAAGAAAAATATTGCGTTATGGAATGAAATAATTTTTCCCGTAATATTTCACTATTATTAACAATCTGAAAAACATCCGTGAAGTAGATTTTTGGCTTTAAATGACATAAATGTATATATTAATCCAAAAGCAAGTAGAAACAATCTCGAATGGTAATTGAATATGATCTTTGTCGTTTTTTGTCATTTAAATTTATTTTAAATAATTGACCAAAACTGCTGATTAATTCAACATTGTTGTAAAATGTAACAAGCTATTCTCAGTCAGAAGAAAAGCTTAATCTGGAACAATAGAAGATTAGCATCCCCCTGGTACATACGAAACAATGCAACTCATGAGGAATTAAACCGTCCAATTAAGAGCCTATTAACATCTAGCCAAAAGATTTCATGAGTGCCAGGGGTGAATATATAATTCTGAAATTAAAATCTACATCTATGACTGTTATGATCCTAAGAACATCAAAAGGCCATTAGCCATCTTAAACCACAATTAATTAGAAAAATAACATAACTATGTTGTACTTGGTTATTGTTTAAGTAAGTATCTTGTATAACTTTTGTATATCTGTGCCACCATTTAATTCTCATTTTCCGGTGATGGATTAATCAACCGCTTAGCAGCTCTTTGCTAGAGTGGCCCGCATCATTTTCTTCTTCCATTAATTAGACATCTCAAAAGTTATTTTTGCAAAAAATTACGAAACTTATTAATTTTATTCGGTTAGGGATAGGATGATAAGCCCAGGCACCCTGGTGTATAACATCGTCACACCATGGGCCCAATCTGCAGCATTTTGGGACAGAAAACAATGCATTCTGCAGCAGAAACGAGCATATTAGTACCATGCTTATTTTAACTACAACCAGCATTCCAAGGAAGCTTTTCTACGGCACACTGGTTAGTATTTACATTACGTCAATCACCCACGCACGGAAGAGGGGGGGAAACCTATGTTCTTCTGCCATCCCGGAGATAAATGTCGACACATCGGATACATCAGTACTCTGCTTATTTAAACTACAACAAAGCATACCATTGCTTAGATAGGAATATCACAAGAACGCCTTTCTAAGGCAAACTGTATACTCTTCATGTTACGCTAATTATTCAGGAAAAAGAATCCTAGTTACATGCTAGCCTAAGATCAGCAGCTTTCGATTAAATATGCAAGGAGATTTCCGATAACAACTTTCTAAATTTACACACACTAACAAAAGGGAAGAAGTACCTTCTATTCCATCGAACCTAGCTGGTCTAATCTTTGTACAGTAACTGAAAAAAGTCCCTTGAAATTAACTTATTAACTTCAAAATTTCATGAAAACACCGCCACTAAAGTAAGAAAAATACGCATATAGCATTTATATAAGAGAAATAGGCAGATGGATACGAACGGCGTGATCTAATGAAAGATTAAAGATCTACACTTATTCCATCTAAAATCTATTGGAAACTATTTTTAAGTATGTATAAGTTCATGAAAATTTACCTTCATAATTCAAAACAGAAGCATTGAATACTGAAAATGCATTATGTAAAATAAATGTTTAATCATTTTCATCTTTTCTCCCCATCCTCAAAGAAACTTCAAAATAATTTTTGAACCTTAAGGATCTAGACGAAAATTATTTTGAACGGTTCATTCTTCCTCTCTCGTACGGAGACTTTAACGCAATTAAAAATACGTTGCACATATAATAACCAATATCAATAAAGAATACGAATGCATCTTGGAGCAGCGGTTCTCAACCCTTTTTTTGCCCATGCACTCCTTTCACTTTTACTAGATCATTCATCCTTTTAACAAAAATCGAAAAATAAATATGTATACTGACCTAGATTTAGATTATTTTTAAACGTGTTTTATAAATTAAATGACATAAAGTGTAAAAAAATGTTGATAAATACCAAAACTTGAAAAAAAAGTATTTTCTTATACGCATAAACTATAAACTAAAACTAAATACAGATAAGTAAAAAGGCTGACCGCATCCTCTCTTGACACTATGAAATTCCTTGTCTTAGAGCATGAAAATATTTTCTTAAACGACTATTCTGGTGAACTTTTGTGACTTTTTAAATACACTAACTGGAATATAGATGCGGTACTAGATTTTGACAACATAAAATTTTTCATATAAAATTCTTTTAATTCAGTCTAATAAGCCATTATAGCGTTTCGGCTATAAAATATAGAAAAGAGGTACGATATGCAAGAAATATTTTTCTCACATGTGAAACCGACTGATGCTCTTTAATAAGTAATTTAAATTAATACACGTTTATTATTTCTATCACATCAAAACAGACCAGTCTTTTCTTGAATTCCTCCGGAATTCTCGCTGAAAGCAGCTCAGAAATCTTGACTTGGAAAGATTTTGCAGAATGCTTATTTACTTTATTTTCAGTTAAAATGCGAATATAAATATGTCTACCACATTTCAGCAAAGAACAGAAGAGAGATAATTATCGGCTTTATCTTCACAGCAGCATTCTGGGCCGTCACGGTTTAGACCAGCAACGAACTCTGTTAATAACAAACAGGTCGGGGGAGAGAAGGTTGGGAAAAAAAAAAGTTGTCTACAATTCAACCAATTCCTCTCCACCCGAAAACGAGTTCTCTGGAAAAGAACTCAATGCCTCGGGCCGCTAGCCAACCGCGACGAGAATCAGGGGGTAGACAGGCACCACGCCTTCACGGTACTTACAATGGGTTCAGTGACGTCAACCTTGGCGACCTCCTGACCTCAAGCGGGCCATCGACTCGCGGAGGCGGAGCCCGAAAGTATTGTTGTCGAGGACGGCCCATACCGGGGTTCGGGGGAGGAGCTTGTCGTCGGGCGATCGGTGAGAGTCCAAGAGAGGACAACCCCTCTTCTCTCTCTCTCTGGGGGGGTGGCAGAGTCCAACCACGCGTCAGCAATCTCTTCACTTCGGAACCACAAACATGTTTCCGAAAGATCTCCCCTCCAACAAATGATTCCAACTCCGCCTCATTCTAGAAATGAGTTTCAGGGATGCTGCGGATGAAGACCTATCGATTGCTCTCTAGCAGATTCACATGCTGGAAAACACTGAATCAATGGAAGTATAAGTACTACAGAAAATTTCCACGCTCTACAAACAGATTATCAGATGTATCTGAAATTACACGAAAAGCTAAATTTAGGGAATTTAAGCCCAAAATATATTACGAAATGGAAGAAATACAAGAATTTACATGTTTTATCGGGTTCTTAAAGTGTATCCCACCATCTCGGATGATCGGTCTTGTTCGATAGATAGCCTAGATTTTCTACTGTTAGAAATGTTTTTCTGTAAATCCTTAAACTATCTGACCAATATTCTAAATTTTATAAACGAGAATCATCTACAAAAACAGTCACTTAAATTTCACTTACCAGAATAGTCTACAGAATGCGAACTGAACGTTAACGATCAGAAAAAGCATTAAAAGTTAAATAATTTAGTCCGCGGTATATTTATTCTTGTGAACTACTACGCCTACGTGAAAAGAGCTTTGAGATTTACACAGAAATACACAATAGCTTTGCAATTCGATGCTGAGTGAAAGCTTCAGATCTCCAAATTTTCAGGAAGCCTAATAATCACCTGTCTTTGTTACGACACTCTACGACATCCATACTCAACCAGCGACCCGGCAAGTTTATATATGCCGCTCGGAGAGAAATTTATTTACTGTTCTTTCAAATAGTTCTTCTCTAACAAAATTTTAAATTTCACACAAACCTATAAAAATTCAAGTTTTACATACCTTGAAAAACTTTTAATTTTGACAGGCTAGTGGTACAGCTGTTAAAATACCGACCACTACGTCTATGATTATGGAAGCACGATCACGTCGACCGAATCTTGCACTACGCGTAGATGAACTGCAGTGTAGTTAGGCATAGCAGCTCTGATTTTCGATTAATTTAATTTCAACCGTGCGTTCATCCAATGAAATTTAAGTGACGTTTTTTGTAGATGATTCTCATTTATAAAATCTAGAATATTGGTCAGATATTTTAAGGATTTACAAGAATATACTTCGCAAACACAAATTATTATTTAATGAAATAGAAATTACAGTTAACTGCTTCATCAGTGTTTCCAATATGTGTGGACCTACTAAAGCAACAAGAATTAGGTTAAGTGTTGCATAAAGAACTAGTTCCGAAGATCTTCTTAACTGCAGGAGTGAAAATAACGAAAAAGATGCAGATGTCACGCGATAACAAGAGACCAAAAAGCTCCAATACATTATTTGATAAATTTTAAAAAACTTGTTGGAAAAAATTAACGGCAATTGCAGCGACTTTTTTTTCATACTCTAGGGGACGATAGTTTAAAACAGGAAAAGTTCGGGATCTTGTTTTTTCGGGGGGGGGGTAAACAAATAAATTATTTTTACAAGAAAACAAGAACATATACAGCTAACTTAATGATGGCCGATGGTGTCACTTAACATTTCTGTGCCACACATAAACTTAAGAATCTCGAACATGAAATTAATTGAATTAAATTGTTATTGCGTAGACGACAGACAAAGTGTTACAAAATCCTGCATAACAAAAGCTAAAAAGATGACATTCAAATAGTCTCCAGAAAACTAGGCAATCATTTCGGATTATTCATCTGCCTTATCAGAGTGCAAATTTCAAGATCTAAAAAAAAAAAAAAAAAATTAAGCACTGCCTTTTGCTTGTAGAAAAGCAGAAACAGCGGTTCTTATAAAACTAGATGCTTTGGGTGACGATCATACAACGCTATTTGACGAATTCATCCTGCTTAAAAGTGATGCGAATTTGGATGCCATTTTTAAAGAAAATGAGAAGAGGAATAATTGTGAGAATTTTAAAAGTTAACGAAAAAAAAAATACAAGATTGTATAAAAGTCTGCACAACGGTTGCTTACATCAACCAGTTTTTGTACCGTGTAGTAACAAAAACTGGATTTGTCAAAAATAGTAAAGGTTATGTCTCACCGTCAAAAATCACGTTAAGTTTTTAATAAACGTCTGGATACATTAAAACTGATTCTTTATTTTTATATCGTAATTAACGAGATACTTTATAATATGTTGCAGCCCACGTAACGTAGTAAATACGAGTATATACATATGACCTGAAGTAATAATAAAACAAAAAGTATGGAGGTTCTACGTTTATGTGATGGTTCAGGAACTTACGAAATACGAATCTTTTTAAAATATGGAGCAAACATTTTCGAAGTTTCTCGAATGCCCGAAACTAATATAGTATTTATATTTCTTTAGGCTAGACGAGCCCATATTTATCTCTCCACCTCGATAAAGAAATAATACATGACAATAGACGGGTAGTATTTCTCGTACGATCACCATTTCACTGTGTTTATAATATCAATTTGCCTTCATACAGTATTTCGCGAAAGAACCCTGATGATATCACTAAAAAGACATATTGTGTTTTAGGTAGTTTGGCTTGCCAATTTATTTGTCAGTGACGCCTCCACCCTCTTCATATAAGTTGGGATGGAATTTTTTAATGAACTTCTAATTTTCAAAATTTCAAAACATGTGATATTCTCAGATGCCATATTTTAACCAGTTAATATGCTTACTTAAATTGAAGTAATTGCATCCACATTTAAAACATATTCATATTTTATTTCATTTCATTCTCTATCACCTAATCTCTATTCTGTACAATATTTCTACGTAAATACATCCAAACACTTCGTAAGGTATTTTCTCCTTCCTTTCCGCATGCCTTCGTGCTGTAACTGGAAGCACGCTCAACGCGTATTCGGGAAATCTGGAGTTCGAATCCTGGCGACAGCACTGCGGATTTCTTCAGTTTCCTGACAACGAAAAAATTCTCAAGGACTCCACAACTTCTTATTTGAATTATCAAGAATGGAGAAGTAAGAAAGTTGGCCATAAATGAACTACTAATAAATCTACGAAAGCGTACAACCAAGTGCAATAAGAAAGCTGAGGCACTGAACCTTATGAATGGATTTTAACTTTTCTCTCTTCCCCTAACTGTTCATTATTAAATGCAAACACAAAGCTCGAAATATTTAAATTGCACAGGAAACGAAAAAGTACAAGAATTGGAAATGCTGTAGAAATTAGCAGATTTTTCGGATCGGGAAGCATGAAAAATAAACTATGCTCTAACCAAGATTCAAACCACAAATCTTAAAATGTGAACTACTTAATCAGCAGAGCATGCACGAAAAATTTATTTACACTCCCACCTCAAAGACGATTAAGGAGAGGCACAAGAACCAATTACCAAATTCAGGAGGTGGCAAATTATAGTTCATTATTATGGTAGAGATTATTAAGTTTTTCCGATTAAGAAACATGAAAAAATTAAATGCACCCTCGCCAGCATTCGAGCCAGGCATCTTCCAAACAGCCACACATCACAAGGGACGCATTGAGAATATGATAATTCTTTTCAATGTCACGTTTAAAAAATGTTTCAAATTTCTCTACCTGCTCAAAGAGCAACTTCAACAGTTTCTGCACTCGGAAAGTAGCCTGTAAATCCATTGTCGAATCATCGGCTATCACAAGTTACATTCAAAACGGATAATTTTAACGCATCACATTTGCCACTTTGAACATAAACTTACACTCCAATTGCATTTAATATAAATAACCTTATTACATTGATGAACGAATTTTCGTCCCGCATTAACTTAAAATTCAACAACATAAAACTAACAACAACAATGAACTAAATTATTTATTGGTGCTTCAGTTTGAAGTTACACTAAGAAGATAAAGAGATTTAATTCAAAAGATTGTTAACAGAGAGAATAAAATAGCAGCTCAATTATTTACAAATCAAATATAAAGACTTAATACGATTCAAAAGGTAATTCACCCACTATCAGCGCAGAACTACAGCAGCAAGAATCAGAATCACTATGCTCTTTACTTTTAAGCTCTCTCTCTCTCTAAACTTAAGATTCTCACTTTTTATTTTGTACAGACATTAGGTTATTTCGAAGCGGGAGAGATGGAAAATGAGCAATGCCCTCGCCAAGACTCGAACCACGAGCCTCTCGAATAGGCGCCCAGCGTGCTAACCACAACACCACGAAGACATGCCAACTTAATTTTCATTTTCTAACGGAGGAGAGAAAACAGTAGTAATGCAAGGAACATCCAGCATAAGAAATAACACGATAAATCTTAAAACTATAAAGAATTTATACTGGAACGTTATAGCTAAATTTTTAAGGTTTTATCATAGCTACTTCAACTAGCTATAAAAATAATTTTTGTCGTTTACGAAATTTATTTTTAATCAATTTCATGTCTATGAAAATTTTACTTGCAAAAATCACGGAAAAATGAATAGCTTTTGATGAAAATTTCAACACAGAACTTTAAGTTAGAATTTTAAATGCTGAGTTGGGAAACTCGATCTCTTCGAAAATCCTCAAATGCTTCAAAAACTAGATGCTGGAGCGTTACGACGCACATTTCACCAGTCGTCGAAAGAGATATAGTGCACCAATAATAAAACTAAATAAATATGTTAATTAAGCGAAAGGGTAAATGCATCTTAATCTTACAAGATTAAAAACTCAGCGGTCTTCTACATGCGGTGACCACTCAGAGCGATGAAATGAGACCGCGCGACGAAATCACCCGAAAACTGGCTTTCAATTAATTTTGCCGATGAAACCGGTTTGATGTTCTGCTGGCAACCAGAAATTATGTCGTTACGGTTCATAATGGAATGAAGATAAATAGAGGATGAAAGAGGGGAAAAAAGATAACGGAGCTCCTCGTTTTGACAAGAGACTCTCCCCTTCTTTCTCTGTTTGATTTCCTTTTACGCGCCGACTGCATTCAATTATTCGCATGCATAGAATATTGAATACTGAAATCTGATTCAATGAATGAATATCTAAATCTGGCTTACTAAATATCTAAATAACTTACACAGTCCAATGGCTTCAGAATTTTGGGGGTTGCAACTGCACTTACTAAAAACATGTATCAAGAAACCTTGCAAGTGCTCGGCTCTGTTTTCAAAACTTTCAGAATATGAACTGCATTTTACCAAACTGCGACCAAGAAACTCTAGAAGTGCAAGGAATGCCTCAAGATTTTATCCCCAAACCAGTTAGAGGATAAAGCAGAAAACTCGCTACAAAACGCAGTTTATACTCTACTGCTACAAGCTACTTTCAGGAATATACGACTATCATTTGGCAGGCTTATTTAAAATATTTACAAAGGCCCTCGTGTAAACCAGTAATACTGACTTTCGTACCAATAATATAACGAATAACCATAAAATATAAATAATTCAAATTCTGCATAGTATACAATAAAACATTAAATCTTCGAGGGCTTTAAAGGAGGATTCAAGTGAAATAATGATAAAACGAAAGGTAAATTTACATTCCTTTTCAGTGGAATGCAGGACATCTTCATAATGGCGCCGATATCTTCATGCCAATCGACCTGTGTTCGCTGTCACAAGAATAAATATCCCTATATAAATAGTCTGTCCTCTTACAATAGCTTTTAACTTGGCGAAAACAATTGAAAAACAAAATCCGCACCTTTACGCCGGTTCACCGCTATGCAAGTAGGATTCTTCCAAACGGCACCGGCACCTTTATGACATTATGTAATGATCCTGTGAGAAAGATAGTTACATATAATTCCGTTTGCAAGCCTCTACCTGGAGTGAGCTGGCGTTCTTTCGGATTTCATGGTTCTTTCGGACCCAATAAAACTATAGACAGAACTTTGCTAGATGTAATACACTTACTTTTATTGCAATACACTGGCGATACAGGGTAGCAGGTACACCGATGCATCTTAACACTCACTGATAACAATACTCTGATCTTTTATCTTTACTTTCAACTTTCTTTATACCCGCTGTTTTTCTAGCTTCTATGAAGTCACTGCACCTCAGACGCATTTGTGTGATTAAATCCTTTAATCACACAATCACTTGTTTTAGCATCAAATCTTCCACGTTTTCTTCATTTATAAAGTTACAGCATTGAGCTCTAGAAATGATTTGAACAAGATCCAGAACTCTTTTCTCTTCAGCAGTAAAACCCTTTTAACTAACAATACTTAATTAAGGAATACCGCATTCCCCATACGTGCGCTCGTGGTACAATTGGTTAGCAATCGGCTAGCAGTTAGAAGATCCGTAATGCGAACGAGTGCACAGTTAAATTTTCATATTTCTTGGTCCGAAATGCCAAATAATCTAGACATGGGCATCCAAGATAAAACGTCGACGAATGGATGTCATGGCTTTCCTCAGTCGCCCTTTATGATAGCGATAGCATTAATTTTATGGCAGGAAAGAAAGAAAAAAGTACAAAGTACTATTATCACCAACACTCTTTAACAAAGCTCAGATCGCATATATTTACGAGTGTTAGAGAAAAAAACTCAATCAGGATGTTGGGGTTTTAATTTTTGAATTTAATAGCTAAAATACTTTGCTTCTTTGCGTACCACAGGTTTAGAACTGCTGCGATAGACCAAGCAGTTTAAATCCATGAAACGTTTCCCAGCCTGGGACATACTATAACATTTTAGCGAAAAATTTGACAATCGAGGATTTCGGGAAGTAAAATATCTATCAGTAACGAAGCACTAACATAAATAATATAGTAGGTAACTAAATTAACATCACATTAAGCCCTTTTACTATAAATCAATCAAATTCTGGAAACGTATTGCTTATCATTATATCATGATTATTTTAATTGTATGTTATTTTTATCATCTCTTCAAAGTTTCTTCATTAAGAGTATTAAAAAACCTTGATATTAAAAATTTTCCCTTTTAGTTGGCATTATCGGGCAACGGAGGATGATTTCATGTATAATTTCGAGAAACGATTTTTTTCTCTCGCGTTCCAAAAATTCAGTAAATCTCAGCATAATTCAAAGTTCTGGCCTGGATTTAAATTCGGCAAAAGAAGCAATCTGGGTATCACGTATTTTTTGGAGTAAAACTGTATCAGTTTTAAGACAATTTGAAAAGTCTGGCGTGTTTCTCTTCAGATTCTGATTTGGGTTATGGATTAGGATTACTTTGCAGCGTATTTTAGGGGAAATTCTAACAGAGAGTAACATGAAAATTATTTAAATATATAAATAATCTAACAATTGTAATATGAATTAAAAAAATTATAAGTAAAATCCGAAATTCGTAAAAATTTCTCTTTTTTGAAAAATGCGCTAAAATTTCGAGCAGCGATAAAGTTATTATCGTAAACATTACAGTACAAAATTCTACATTTTTCATTGAAATTTATTATTTCTTACACACGATTATTCTTCTTATTCTCAAACTCAGAATAGCTCGCACTTATCAATTCTAATTACGAGATAACTTTTAGGCCCGGGAGCTGCCTACCAGGAATTTTCGATAACAACGAGCAAAGGCCAATGATAGCTGCAAGATGGTACACTTACCCATGAATGGATTCTAGGCTCAGGCTGATACGTTCGTCGCGGGAGTAGATGAACCTCTGTTCTGCACCTTCACCCCTCTCCTCCGACGAACAATCAGAAGCTATGAAAGACATATTTCCTCGATTTAGAATACTGACACTTAAAAAGAACGCTCTAAATTTATTAAATTGTTATTACTTTAGAAAAAACGCATAATACAATCTCATAGTTGACAATCTTGAAATATGAAAAGCTAGTAGCACAGCCTCTTTCAGAAGGATTCTAGTGTTAAATTTGACGTAAAGCCAATTTACAAAACATATTCGGATTATTAAATTAATTATAATATCATTTTGAAATAATATATATTAAATTAATATTTCATTTATTATTTTTCATTAAAATTTAATTGAAGTGCTATTAAATACAATGAAAAGAAAAGTTAACAACCAATGTGCGTATAATCGCATAAATAAATTTAGTAATGCATCATTTATAAATTCAAAACAAAGCTAAATAAAAGTTTTTAATCATTAATTTAATATTAGATAGATTTTTTAAATGCTGTTCTTTATATAAT
>KK114584.1:153492-169308 GCA_000611955.2 Stegodyphus mimosarum | reverse complement strand
TTCACATTTTTAAGGAAAGAAATAAATTTGCTCAATTTGACTTCCAAAAAGCAAATCACTCGCTCTCTTAGCTTATGTCAAGAAATTGCCACCCAATTTTTTTTTCTCTTTGGGTAGCATTTCCTCCCCCCGCCCGAAAAGAGTGATCAGCAGTTCATCTACAGTTTCATTTGAAAGAAATGATTTAAGTTCATATAAAATAAGAAACCAGGAAATCTGTTGTGTGATGAAAAGTCTTCCGGTTTTACCAGGAAGACTGGCATTTCTGCAGAACTGGTCCCAAAGACAGTGAGTGAGTGCAACTGCACCAAACAGCAGAATTTAAGAGCAGCAAAATTTTATAAGAACCGGCTCTCAGGTTTTGCAATCTGAAGTATTTTAATACCAACAGATGGTCTTGATGTTAAAGAACCTATACAGGCACTTCAGAAAATCCTTTTGAATTTTTTACAGTATTCAATGGCAAAATGACAAGAACGAAAGAAATAGTAATACACATAGTTATATAATTAGCGATAGAAAAATTATGTTTTTTCCCCACTAGTCTAAAAAAATATTTATATATAAAAGTCTGATAAATATACTTCACTTATGCATTTTTTAATTAAATCACTGACAAAGAGTCAATAGTTCAACAACACAACGAATACATTAAAATTCCGAAGTTCTAAAGATACGATACATACCAGTGGGAAAGAATATTCTTTACATTCAATAAAAAAAAATTTCCCCCTCCTTTAAAAATGTTAACATATTTTGTTCCGCAGTTTATTGAATTGTAGCCCAATTTTACTTTTTCCTAGCAATTTTTATTTTATTCAGAATTAATAAAAACAAATCACGCATGTCTTTAAAATTCAACACATGAACAAAAATGCGGATAAAAACTGCTTTATCATCTAGCCAATGTAAATGTAAAACGTAATCAGTTAATTTCCATTTAGATCACACGAAGAAGACATTACACTAAAAACTACTACGAATCAGGATTATGACAGAGTGCATGTTACGCAACACCATATCACATTCTAATCATACAACACAGCCAATTTGAATGCATCAGAAAAGTAAACTTACCAGCTTCAGGATATTTCTCGTAGAACTCCCTCCTCCTTTGCATTTCATCTGGAAAGAGAGAGGGGGAAAAAAATAAAGTAATCAGTCTAACTTATCGGGAGAAGATCACTTCCTCCCTTTCTTAGCACTGAAACGAACCATTAAAAAAGCAAATTGCCGTCTATAATGAAAAGAGAACAATAAAGATTTACGACGAAAAGACAAAAGATGTGGCTTTTGAAATCCTCTTTTCTGAAACAATGGGCATGCACAGAGATTTGAAGAAACCTTTCCCTTGTTATTGGTCCTTTATAGCACACTTATTTTCACCCACCAACAGTTTTAGGGCGGGCGGTATGCTTGTTAGCAAGCCATATTAAAGGTTGCATTTTCTTTCACATTTTTCAAGGTTCGTTAATTTTCGTTCGTCAAAAAGATCTTAACGAGAGTTGGAAATCGTAATGCAGTACATGGCACATTAGCACAATATCCCTGAAATACTATTCCATGTCTTCGAGGTTTTGCCTTCTACGCAAACTTTTGAGTATAACTGCTGATTTACTTATTATGTATGCATAACAATGTACACACTTTTATTTGGGACATCGTGCATTAAAAAAGACTGCTAAATTTTCTCCGTCAAACTAATAATGAGGCAATAAAGGTGATTCAGGTCCACTGAAAACTGCAATAACAGCGTCCCCCCTTTCTTTAAATGAACGGCTTTCTTTTTCTATTGAACAACAATAAAACTAAGCTTTCCAAAAGTACAGTTAAAATGATTAATGGGTTTTAGGTTAGGATTCGAAAAACCAGAAAATCTGGATTTCTGAATGTTTCATTCCTAGCACTTTTTTGTCCCCCTCATTTGGCACTTAAAGTGTATATAGCTTTAAAATAGCATAAATATTTCCAATTTTTTTTAACATTTATTTTAGTGAGAAATATGTAAGGATATCCCCCCCCACACAAAAAAAAGGTTTATCTGTTGTTCGTTGCCTTCAAATAAAAGATTTTCAAATAGATGGTCTGACAAAGCTAATAAGTTTATCCTGCCGTCAAAAAAGTCCCCAAACTATACTGATTCATTTTTTATCAAAGAAAAACATGAAAAAAAGTTGTTGACTGAATGAAAATTCGCTATCTTCAACACGACGGAAATGACAGTAAAAGATATGACAATATCAATGAACCAGCGTAATCTGGAAGAAGCTCGAGTTTGTTTCGGTGTTTGCGGTATTAAGAACGGTGTACGCATTCAGATTTACTATTAATATCTAAATCTGAAAAAGAGTTCATCACTTTCGACGACCCTGGATATTTTAGGTACAGTTCTGCTGACTCAGAAGTGTTGTTATAATTGGTATGCTAAACAACAGTCAAAATGATTTGTGAATCAATGTCATGAACATGTTATCAAGTTTCGACTCCCGTATCTAAATTAGTGCATCAGTAATTTTTAGAAACAAAAAAATTAAGAAACGGCCCAATTCCACAACTTTTAATAGATATTAATTTAAATGAAAATTATTTATTTATCTAAAATGCTTCATAAACACCTAAATATTAAATTACTTAGATTCGAATTGAAAGAAAAATTTTAAACAGTTAGATACATTTTATCTGCTTAATTATTTTGATTTAAAAACATAGAATTTCTGGTAAGTTATAAATAATTCGCTTTCTTAAAATCGACAAATAAAAATGTTATTCGATAAATATTTGAAACACGAAACGTTCTTTATACACCACACCACTATCACCCACAAGAATGATAAATAAACAAATAAAAATTAGAAGGAGAAAGAGGATATTAATTAAAGAAATTCACTTACTTTGATATAATCCAGGTATCAATTTATATACAATATCTTGCAACGTTTTATCAGACCTGTAAGAGGAGAAAAATCTCAATCCAAAGATCTTATTCCGTACAGGAGGGTGCTTAAAATAAATATAAAATGAAGAATTTACCTTATACTAAGCAAGGGCTTCGTTTTATGGACTTGTACATCGCACACAGGACAATATTTGCTATTTTCCAAATAACGAACAATACACGTCCTGCAAACTGCGGAGAGAACAAAAAATTAACGTTATTATTATTTTCAATGACTCAGAATACAAAAACGAAATACAGTTAAAAAAATGCATAAAAGGCAGCATTAAAGAATAGTTAGGTTAAGATCTGTTAATCAAATCTAAACCGATCTATAATAATACACTCAAATATTAAAGAAGAGGACTGAATCAGTTTATCAAAAAAGAGAAGACGAATCTGTTACAAAATATTGAAAACTTACTCCCCCCCCCAAAAAAAATTACAGTACAAGATTTTTTTCCCCCTTGGCTAGCGGATGGGAGTTAAAATACTGTTACGAATTTTGTATATATGTAAATAATTTTAGCGAAATTACATGTGAAATTGTAGGTTTTTATTTTTTAGGTAATGTAACATAAGATGCTTGAAAAAGATGAAGATTTGCGGAAAATTGGGAATGTATATCTCCTTCTCCACCACCACCACCACGCATCAAAGCATATGATACAGTCATTACTTTATGCTCATCTACTGAGTTGCCCATAGCTACGTGCAAATTACATTAACTCAGAAAACTGCTCGCAACTACTCTTGAATGCTCCATTCATGAAATAATTTATCTTCTTCTTTGAATACCTATTTTCTCTTTTCAGTACTAAAGTTGAGAACTTTGTTATCTTAGTTATCAGACACAAGAAAAACAGTAACGGTGGTAGGAACAATTAAACCATCAATGCTCTCTGGCTCCAGTGAAGGAGCTCGGGCAGTCCTTCATATTCCGTAATGAAACAGATTGAGCCGCCTAACCGGGATAGTGGTTAGTGACTCTGACTGCCGTACCGAAAGGCCTGGGTTCGAATCCCGAAAAGCATGGATGTTTGTAAATGTATAGTGTCTGTGCAGCATGGGCGGCACTCTAAATATGCGACGAACCGAAAGTCCTCTCGAGAGGGAAGAAGAATGGGAGAGACTTGGACCTGCTGACTTGATGATGCATCGACTGTTAAATCATAATCTCAGTAACGTCATCCTTAAAATTTTTTTGTATCAAGGCATCCGTTTGACACCTGAACTTTTAATTTCTATTTCGGCTAAGTTAAAATTTATAAATATGTTCTACAACTTTCAAAATTTCTTCATTATGCATCTTTCACTTTCGCTTTTATTATATCTAAAAGAAACAATTTGCATCAGCACGAAATTGCCCATTTCGAAAGCGGCATGGAAGACTATACATATTTTCTCTTTAGATACTGGAATAAAGGGGAATTTATTCCAATATTATGAAAAAGACCGCCGAATAACTCAAAACGTAAGAGCACCCTTGCAACAAGCCAGGTGGTAAAGTGTTGTGTTAGTATTAAGCCGATGATATAAGGTAGGTACGAAATCACAAAACTTGTCTGGATTTTCTTTAATTTCATTTTTTAATGAATCTGCAATAACGAGCTGAATTCATTAAAATTACAATAATGCTTTTAAAGGTTTATGATAAATTAGGACTCCTTGGCCATATTGTATTTGTAATGCAGGTTAATTCCATAAAAAGCACAAAATTAGGACGCATAATTATTTTTACTTAAATGCCTTTAAAAAAATACCTTCATACGAAACGTACAGAAACCATTAAAAATGAAACAGAACAAACATAGATGCATCATAATTTATAAACTTTAAGAGTTTACCGACCTACAAAAATCAAACATAATATGAATTAAAAAGTGAACGGCAAGATAAATAGTTTTGATGGCAATCTAATAGAGAGCAGAAGAAGAAAAGAGAGAGGTTCACAAGTTTAACAACAATAACCCATTTTATTTTGAATTTATAGGAGACTTATTGTAACCGTAAATCCACAAATTATTCAAATTTTTATATTTGCGAATAACTGTTACTCTCTGGAAAATCATTCGGAAGAACCCTAAATGCGCCATAAACAACGGAGGCGAAAAGAATCGTAAGAGGAAAGATTTAGTACTTTCATATGAAGTAGATGATAAATAGATTTTTAAGGACGTCGAAACAATCATCGAGAATTCTGATGGAAGATGGTTGAACGGTATCGAACATTTTTCACCTTCAAAGGAGAAATGATGGTGATCAGAAATTGCTTGATGGAGGAAGATGAATGATTTGGGCAATTTTTCATTTCAAATAGAAAGGGGATGACAGTGATCAGCAAATCGAAGAGCAGATGGGATAAAAAGTCGAATGCCATACTTACAGGAATGCAGGCATTCCACGATAGTCGTGGCATCGATGAGATAGCCGTCGCACAGCACGCAGATGAAGTGGGGATTGATATCAGTCACTTTCAGTCGCGGCATGGCTACCTATAGTCTGGTGGCTCTGAAAATAGATATAACATTAAAATACAGAAATTGAACGCCAATAAATATCACATACATTTTAAACAAGATCAGGCAAGGTCTATTGACGAGATCATGTCATTTAATTTAGCAATCTCAATCATAAATACAAACTAAAATAACCGAACTTCAAATCATTAACTAAATACTAAAAGATATCTTCGGATTCCACTACAGGGTGTTCATTAATAAGTAGTGTCTACTGAAGTTCGTTAACGATGGTTCGACTCTGTCAGCAACCACCAGTACAGAAAACAAATGCTGAAAGAGGCATGCATATAAGGGATTCAAAATCAGACATAAATAATAACTGCTGTTTACGCTTGCCTATCAATTATCGAAAGGACTCAAGTTACTATCTCTACCTTTCCCCCGAAAAAAAAAAACTATACACTACAAAACGAGTAAATGCACTATAAGTTCTATCTATTTTCCTCGTATACAGTTCGCCCAGAAAAATTTACATCTACGAGAGAAAAAAACTTTCTACAAGAAATTACTTCGTATATTATATGCGAAAAACGTTTGATGAATCATCAAATATTTAGACAGAAGTCGGAATATTTCGTTCAGTGATGTTATAAGCATTTAATTAACCTTTCAAAATTAACGTTTAAAGAAATTATTTGAAAATGTGCCACGTAAAAGAAAAACATACGTGCTCGATAATTTAATGGGTATACTTACTTTGATATAACAGTCAAGGTCATACAGTTTTACTTCCTTGTACGAAATAAAGGAGGTATGGTAATCAGGAAACGTTTCGGGTATCATGTATCGAAAATATCCATTTTGGACAGTTCTGAACGATTTTTTTGCATGACATCTACACGTATGGACAGAATAAAGGACCTCCTCACACACAAAATAAGTTATAAAATGGATTCAGAAGGTATTTATTTACCTTTTGGCTATGTCTGTTTGTATGTATCCCGCATAAATCTAAAACAATTAGCCGAAGAAATTTTGTATACAGGATTGCCGTAGCTAACATCTAGTTGTACATCGCCTTTTTTGTTCTAGTGGAGTGAATTAAATAAGCTGGTGAACCAAATTCAGTGCCTTTCTGCCGATGGAGCTGGAAGTAGACTTTAAATTTTTGTGCACGGAATTTTTTTTTTTTTCCGTAAGTCGAACTGCTTGTTCCTGTGCATTTAAAATTACGAAATAAGCAAAAAACAGAATAATTTTATTAATTCAGTGACGAGAAATGTACAGTCCTCCACTTTATAGCATTTTTTTTAAAAATTGTTTTTAACTGTATTTGATGTTTTCAGTTTTTCTGTATTTTGCGAGATGTTTTCAGTTTTTATGTATTTCTGGCCTTGCCTCGAAGTGAGAACCGAATTGACTGAATTCGAGGAAGTAAGTTTAAATAAAGTGCAGCAAAAAATGTTACACTTTGGACGATTTGTCCTGCTTCAAAACGGGAATGCGATTATTACGCCGAGAGCGACTATTACGCGAGTAAACACGGTATCTTACAATGTTGATGGCATTATTAAAAAATAGCATACAGTATCTATCCCTCTGTTACCAAATTCTTCCCGAAATATGTTCATTTGAATACTTATTTCATACAAAATCTCTCTTGAAATGGCAGAAACCTTTATTTTTTCCATATTAAATTCAAAACACACACACACATTTTTTAAAGATAACAGAGTGAAAAACAATGTCTTATTATTATGAAAGTAAACATTATTTTATGTATGTAAAATTTTAATTCGGAAAAATAATAATATTATTACGTTCATTTAACTATTACCATAAGGAATTAATTTTTAGCAGCTTTTTTTAATGCTTTATATTCTAAACTTTGCATACTACGTACATAAATAAACGTCTAAATTAAGATCAAGGTACACGCCTACGTTTTAATCGGCAAATTTGATGAAATTTTTCAAAAACACTTTATTTTAAAACTTATACAATAAACTTCCCAAACTACTTTTATTTTGTATCACCGGTCGACAGAAATAGAATCATGGCTGTTTTTGATATATGCCGTGAACCGGAAGTTTCTGTTTAAGAATCCGAAGATAACGTCTAAAGTACACGGACTACTTTAAACATCTTTAAACTGAGAACTGTTTATTTGAATTCTTTTGGTGATGTTTAAAAGATAAATTGAACCTTTCTATTTGTTATCAAGTGCTCGGGAACAGGATTAGTATAGCAATTTCAGTTTCAGATTTGACAACATTTTCTTTTCCTTCTGTTTGTGTATTTTACTAATATTTTTAATACATGTAATAATAATTAAGGTAATTCAGTTAATACTATTTGTAATAATAATTAAGGTATCAAAAATAAATTATGAAATTTGTGAAATTTCTGCAACTACTCTATACAATATAATTAAGCAGAGCAAAACCTTAGATTTGTGTACATACTTAAAAGTTTTTGCAGACAATTTTGTAAATTAAAAGAGAGAAATTTCTCGAAAAATAGCTAGCTCACGCACTTTTTTGGGGGGGGGCGATGGCGGGCTCTGAGCCGACTTCGGCTTGGCCACTACGAAGGCCAGAGGTGGTGGTCACTTTATTATAAAGGTACCCAACAGGTGAGCCACCTTTCTCTCCTATTAAGCACCAGCGGCCGCGCGGTAAAGACGCTGAACACTGGTAGTTCGGTCGGAGGTTCGAATCCCGCGAACGGGCTGGCTGCATGGGCGTTTTCGTGGTTTTCCCTATGTGTAACGTGTATACGAGCCAGTTTCCCTTAGAAAGTCCTCCACGAAGGCATCCCTCCCTTTAGGCAGATAGCCCTCGTGTGCTTTGCCGTAATTGAATAACCTAACCTAACCCTCCTATGAAGGGGCGAACACTTACAACCATGCCTATGCCGGGATTCGAACCCGGGCCGTTTGGTATCGCAGTCGGTGACCTTAACCACTATACGGTCTGGGTGGCCCAGTTGAAGTACTCAAACAGGTATACTTAACAGACAATTATTTTATTTTACCACTTGGATTTTAGTCCATTTAATTCCTTACATCTTAATACGCATACGTGATAAAAATAAAAGTAAAATGCTGATAAATATTTCTGAGGGAACATATCTAGTAATCAGAAATTCTAAACATTTTATAGGGTATTTTCTCCCTCTTTGCAGCATGCTTTCGTGGTGTAAAGGTAGCACATTCGGCACGAATTCGAGAGGTCCAGGTTCGGATCCCAGCGAAGGCTTTGTTTATGTCATGTCTCGTGCTCGAAAATACTCTATTATCTATAGTGGCGCCCGAACTAAAAGGTGGCGGATGATGATTCTTGACCACCAAGATATGGCCTTTTTGTCTCCTAATCCCCAGTCGCTCTTTAAAAGGGGAAGTATATAAGGTATTTTCTCTCTCTTTCCAGCATGCCTTCAGGGTGTAACGGTAGCACGGATTTTAAATAGTATTCTACTAAGTAACGCCAATGATAGATTTATTTGTACCTTTATCCAAAATTTGGGTGCCTAAAGTAGTAGGATACCTTAAAATTGGTATGTTCAAAGTACTAAATTATTTATGTTAAAGAAAGTTTTTTTTTAGTTATAATACGCTCTGCAAAACCAAATAAAGTTTAAAAAATGCATATGCAAAGCTATGCCATTAAAAAAAAACCCACTTTATTTGATTTTTAGGCTTCTAAATAAATGTGGTAACACACAACATAGCTATACTTTTCTAATAAAATTTCGTTTTTTAATATTTTTTCTTTCAAAAGATTTCATTTTTCATTTAATTCTTTGTATTTCAATTTGGATATCTGTGGTTTATTGTAGTAACATAAGCATCGCCTGATTTATTTTTTCCTTGGTACTGCTTCAGAAGAAGTTGAATCAATGAAAATACATTTAAATAAGGAGCCTCAGTTTTTTTTTTTTTAAATGAAATGTCACTCTTCAATGTGACTACTAGTTCTGGATGCATTATTTCTGAAGTGATTTCAAATATTTCTGCAAAAGAAAATATTTAAAACTTAGAAATAAGATTACGCTTCATTTATTTTTTCACCTCGAATCTTTGTGCCATTTTTAACTAATTAAAATAATTTTAATTAATGAAAGATGCTTCTAACGCCATACATTAATTATCATGGTACAGAATAATCGTTTGCGCAATACTTAAAAAAAAAAAAAAGCCCGTAATAACGCAGGTTTTCTGAAACACTCTGTAGAAAGAAAGAACAAGAGAAATACATGAAAAAAAAAAGAGAATTTTTGTCACTAAATTATTTCTAACGATAACTAAATGAAAATTCGGTGATATATGGATTTCCCTCATCTGGCATATGGGACTGAGATCACAGTGGGAGAACTGAGAAAAAGACGCCCCTCCACATGTTGTAGGGGGAAGGAAAATATGGGAAAAGACATATAACCCATTCCAAAGAAGATTCACGCATCAGAAAAGCCGCAAGGGGGATGGAAGATAATGTTTATCTTTTCCGTTATCAGAGGTGATAAGGTAGACAAGATTTTAAGACCTCTGGACCACCCCCAAAGCAGAATACTCATGTTCAGTGTACTGTGCACTCATTTACAGCAACTACTAGGCAGTTTTTACTTCGGACCTACAGTAAACACGGCTTTTATTGCTTGCAAAAAGGATATAAATTATTTTTTCCCATATCGATATTTCATACTAATAAACGAGACTGAAATTAATGAAATACGACCATTACAGTACTTAAGTTTCAATCTTCAAGGACCTCAGTGTTTCGTAAATAAGACACCAATGCATCGTTTTTAAGCACTGCAATATGAAGAAATTATTTGACATAATTAAAAGGTGTCGCATTAAAGCAGCGTTTCTCAAAAATATATAGGATGTTCCGTGATAAAAGTGATGAACAGGTTAATACATTATGTAAATAGGACAATTTAAATGCTGAGGTTATCTGAGATATGAATACTATTTATTTCAACGATTCCGAAAAAGTATAAAAAGCGTTGCATCAGACACAGGCATTTTGAAACAAATCTAATGTCTTGACATTCTTCGGATATCTTCCGTTATTCTAAATGAAGTGTTCATATTAATTCACTGGTTATAGTCAGCGTAAAATACTATCTAGAGACATTAAATATATTTTATCAAATAATACATCGTTTTAAATTAAGGGGGATTTTATAATTCGGCGGAGGGGAATGCGATCGAACTTTTATTTAGCTGCTCGGTATTTAATTTAGTTTCTGATATATATATATATATATAAACTTTCATTCAAATTTCGGTATTTATCGATATTTTCTATACTTTTTGTTGTTTAATTAATAAAACAAGTTAAAAATAATCCAAATAAATGCACATGTATTTTTTAAGTTTTGGAAAGAAGGAATGAACTTCTAGCAGTGGTGAATGGGGTGCATGGAAGAGGGGGGGGTCCCTATTTTAAACAGTTGCCTTACATACACGCCGTGTGTGAGGGGGGTGGGGGAGAAGACACTTAATTTTGCGAATATTTATGACCATTTTTTATTTATTCGTTCTTACGTCCAGCGAGAAACGGAACTACTTTGATGTAGATCCTCTGTAAATGAACGACAAGGATCAATTTAACTTTTGATTACGTCAGAGATCTCGATCACTGCCTGCTTTAAAAAAGGTTAAATGTGTTCTCGTTGAGGAGTTTTGTTATATAATCTGCGAAAAACGTTTACAGTTGCTATTTTGGTGTTTTTGTGAATTGGGTTAGGCTCAGTTATTTATTACGGAAAAGTATTTCAAGCCTAAAAAAAGATGCATTTCTCGACACCGTTTTAAGCAAAGTTTCATATTCGTGATATATACGTCGCTGATAAGACGCGCTGCAATTATCGTACAGAAAAATTTTTCTTTGCTTTCTACAGACACAGCTGAAGAGTCATGACAATTTTTGTCACCAAACCTATCAACCGCACCTAATGTTATATTACACAGAACAACAAAAAGGTGGGGGAAAAAAACTAGGAAAGAGATTGGTTTTAGAATAAAACAAGCAGCTTATCTATGAAAAACTTCACATACGCTTAATACAAAACATAAAGGAAAATTGGGGAAACACGAATACAAACTCTAAATTTTGCGGAAGCTCTGCGCTGAGTGAGAGGCTTACTCATCTACTCGCTGTATTTAAAATTAGACAACACTGATTCTTAAATACTCTAAAAGATTTAATGATAAAAAGGAGAGTGAGATTTACTAAAGTATCAGTTATTAAGAACGCTTTAGAAGAAGGAAGAAGCGATAGAATGACTCTATAATAATAATAATCTATTAAATAGTTATTCTAGTCTAAAAGTATCTGTATGATTCTGAGAACAGCTTTTAAGGAGGAAGGCAATCTTGATGACGACTGATCTTGACGAGGGAAAATCGCAAAGAATAACAATTTCGATCACCCGTATATTAGATCACTCAGCTTATTAATAAGAATTTTTTTGGTGGGCATAAGGGGTCTTAACCAAATCCTATTTCATTTTCCGTTATTCATTATCAAGTTGCTTTTCAGATGCCGACTCCGCTATCTAGTTACAAACTTATGGTGTATACAAAATATTCGTTCGCCAGAATGAAAACAGGTTACTTTTGCGCATAAAAAATTTTACCAGGCCACATTACATCTTATCCTTTTTAGAAATCCAGCAAAACAATTAGCACTTGCCACTCTAGATTTAAAAAAAAATAATAATAAGCTACCCATTCCCAAGGGATCCAGATACACATGTTCGCATCATTTTAATTCGGTTGCAGCCCTTATTGTAAAACTGTTCTTTTGGGCCTTTAGGTAGGGTAAAAACTCTCGGCCGATTACCCAAGTGGGAATGGCGGTGTTGCAGGATGGAAAAACTCACCAACAACTGAGCCGTGGTTCACTGTTCCAAGAAGCGGCGTGTTGATGGTGAGATTTTAAGCTAGCAAGTAATTTAATTTCTTCTTCGTTTTGCAAAATAATAATAATAATAATAATAATAATAATAATCCAAAATCCGAGGGACAAATCTTATGGAAACAATACGATAAATAAACTTCGTTTCTTCACGAAAATGGCGATTCGTGGGCATTAGATGAAAAATTTAAATTAACTGACGAACATGAAAAATGCGGAATGTACAAAGTAGCGTTTGCCAAATGGATCGTACCTCTCACGAACATCTTCGAATAATATTTTCGCATCAAAAGAAAAGCTAAACGGCTGTTCATGGACAACAGCAGAAAGAGGAGGAAAATTTGTCTATAAAGTTAAGATATCTTTCGAGAAACTGGAACTGTGTTTCTTAAATGGCTGGGTTAAGTCATAATAATAATAATAATTATTATAATATTATTATTAATTAATTACTAACCATATTGGGAATTACCTAGAAAAGAAAAAAGGCGTTTGAAATTACACATGAATTTTGGAAACCAAAAATGTTTGTAGCAAATCGGCGTCAATGGATACTGTTCCTGCAGAACAGTGGAAAAAAAGATGCTCTGAAAGATGTTTTGCATCAGACGGAAAGCATCTCGCAGAGCATCGTTTTAAGCTTTCATATCTTTGTAATTTATATAAAATTTGTTGTTCTTCCCCTTTTTTCCAGAAAGGATATTAATCTTTTCACTCCCTAAAATAACACAGGGACTATCAACAAATTAGGTTTTAAAATTAAAGTTGGAAGAAAATGTAAGAAGTCTGGTGCTATCACATCAAAAATCATCACGATACTTCTGTTCCCTATTACCCAGTAACTTTGCTTTTCAGTTTTCTGTTTGTGTTACGTTTTTGATGAAATTAACCTTTCTATCATTCATGTACTCATATATAATCCTCAATTCAGTTATGGTTCGAAAGGAGTTGTATATTAGCCTAGTCACACGCTAGCCCTTACTGACTATTACTAGTTCTTCATATTCTAGCATATTCCTTTAATTTATTTGCTCGGAACAACGTTTCCATGACCATACGGTTCGTTGCGCTCGAGAAACAAACAACCAAATAAGAAAGGGGAAAAGGAAGGGGGGCCCGAGGCCGTGTCCTGAAACAACCCTCTTAGACAGAAGTAGCAGGTAAATTACAAAGGGCGAGCACACACTCCCATCCATCAGAAAGCCGCAGATCGAAACCCGCCCGCCGCCCTTTTCTTCTTCACCCTGCCCCCCATCCGACAAAAGCAGAAGCCAGCTTACCCTGTAATTAACTCCTAATGGTCGTCACGCGTCCTATCAGCTTTCCTGATCCACGGCACTACGGTTACCTTGGTTACGGATTGCTGCGGAGAAAAGGCCTGGGGGCCAGGACTTATTGGAGGCCTAGGTGAGCCTTGTTCTCTCCTGGCACGCGATAGGACGAGCCGCACCCTCCCTCTATAAATGCTCCAGCTGCTTGGTAGTGAGGAATCGATTTTTGCCCTTTGTACGATTTTGACGTAATGTTAGAGGGGAATCTATTGCTATTTCTAATATGAAGTCTGGATGCTTCTTCTTCTGCTTCACGTTAACTTTACTAGCTAAATACTTGCTTCTTACTAAATGAGGGGTTAACTTTCCTTCAGTTTGCATCGTCCACACAGTTTGTCAAGATGGAGAATCAAACAGCAAATCACGAAAAAATTCTAAATCTGCTTTACTACCAACTTGAAGGTCAATTACTATCCTGAGAAGACTGGAAACAAAGTTAGGTAAATTAATGCTTTTCTAATGTCATACGAACTTATGGCTCTTGGTATTTTCTAAGAATTATGAATTATTAAAAAAGTAAAAAATACAATCTTCTAGATTTACTTTTTTTGTTCACTAATCCATGGACAAATTTTGAATAGCTTTCTACACAATACCATGTGACCATGACTTTATGATCATGAATTAAAATAATGTTTTTCCTTGTAAAAATTATAAATTCTAAATCTACTTGGATATCAATAACAACTGGTTATTTTTGTTAAAGATGTCACAATTCACAGAAAATGTATTTAAATAAAGCGTCTAGTCTAAACTTTCCTGTGTTGCTTCCTTATGTTCAAGGCCAAGGATAACAACTTATCTATTAGGATAGCGGGCTTCAATTTCCGACCTGAAATCATGAATGAAATCCGAAAGGGTGATCGTGGCTATTTTCTATTTATCAACACACATATCATATCACACTACCATACCCCCCAATTAATACTGCTTCCACATTTCGCCTCTTATCCCTCCTTACTGCCATTGAAGTAATTCACGACACTGAATGTGATAAATTTCGCGAATCTAACAAGCAGTTCGCGAATTATTTTACTGTAAAGCAAAAAGCTGCTTATGGCAATTTTTAAAAGGGAGAGTATAGGCTCTAGCGAACAATGTAACAGATAGATATTTGATTTTAGCTCATGAGACTAATTCTGGCAGCCAACATCTATTGCAAAAGAGTCTAAAACAATGGATTCGAATAAAAACATTTCGCGTAGACCTCTGGAAAATATTTCAGTGGTTCTTAGAAAAAAATAAATTCAATTCTGCAGTAAAAATTATAACATGACATCTAGAACGAAAATAAAATTGCTTGAGAGGAATTCTGATTGTCATATAAAATTATTTAACTTACAGAAGCATGAAAAACAACATTGAGATTAAATAACATCCAGATCAAATTCTGATATAACAAACGCATCTACATAATTTTACTGCTTCAAACTGTAGTTCGTCAAATAGAAAGAAAATGGCCAATAGCTACTGGGTCTCAGTCTAATAAGCAAAGCAGACATGCAATAAAATGACACATTTGCGTAAAAGTATTTCAATGTTCACAGAATGGTTTTTCTCAAAAGTTTAAAGAAATTTGCACCAGATTTCTTTATTAAACGCGTTAGGAGAAAACATTTGGAAGATTCCTAATGATGACATAGTGCTGAACGATAGGAAAATAGCTTATTTAGGATGAGGCTAATTTTTTTTCTATGGAGCGTTAGTTTTTTCTTTCAAATGTAAATTTGCTTGAAATTCAATCATTCAATGACTTATTCTGTGGGGCGTTCTTTCGGTAACAGTGCCATTTGATGATAAGAATATAATATACAACAATAATACCAGCACTTTAAGCAGCTGTTATCTGTATCTGTTAGTTAAAAGAAGATTCATAACAACAATACTATAAGATGAAAACTTCATACAAAAACTCTAGAAACAAGGACTAAATTTTTTTTGTCAGTTAGACTTGTTTCATGTCAGTCACACGCGATTATTTAAGCACAATGATCGAAAACTCTCTCCAAAGATAAATCACGATTTTACCTGTTATCGTACTATAAACACGTACTTGTTCTGAAAAGAACAAGGAAAACGTAACTAGTCTAATACCATTTTTAAATGCTATGTTTTTAACTGTGGTAATGCGATACGCTGGTTTCTTATTGCGAGGTACC
>KK114584.1:116204-149807 GCA_000611955.2 Stegodyphus mimosarum | reverse complement strand
CCCCCCCCCCCCAAAAAAAACAATTGAACTTTGGTTTTCTGGAAAATATTTTAAAATTAAAAAACTGTTCTATTGCAAAGGGCGCTTGGTCAAGACCATTCATAAACTGAAAGACATTCAATAGTCTGAGAATATCTTGCATTCGAAGTACATACTTTTGCTTCTTCGAGTCTCTATGTCTTAATGTGTCTATTATGTCTTTATATCTGAATCCAACTTCAAATATAATTTTCAAACAAAGAATGGCAATCCAAACACATATTACATGACAAATTAAATTTTTTTATCGAAAAAGTATTTTTTCCCGTAAAACAATTATTTTGCAAATTTGAAATACAATTTTAAATACCATTACATAAATAACAATATTTCCGCAGTTAACCAAAATATTTTGTAACAAATCATATTGTGAAACCTTTTATAATTCTAAATCCTCATATATACACGTTTTGAAGATTTCCCGTTTTGCAGCAGTTCCTTGCTTTTTTTTTTTACCGCAAATCCCCGGCGGTCACATCAGCAGATGTGCAATATTTTTCAGCTTCAGTATGCAAAAGTTCTTCTTCGATTGCCCAACTTTATGAGAATCTTACGTAAATTTTCTACACATGTGGCACAATTATTCACGGCAAAGCTTTCAAGAAATTTACTTCAGGAAAACTACCTGATATGTCAGATTTTTTTTGCCGAATTTACTTACATCAACACGCTTAACAATCTTGGACACGAGATTGTCTTAATCTGCGTGGTTAAATAGAAAATTAAGGTTGTGAGGTTTCCTTTAATTTGAATAACCAGTTATTTCATGTTTGGAATCTGTATTAAAACGCCGTTTTTCCGCCAGAATGCAAATGACTTCGCGTATACTTATAGTGAGGGTTTGAGATTGTTAAGACAGAGCATGTTTTGCCAGTCGGCCACGTTGCCGGATTTGCTACTTTAGAAAGAGTTCCTGTCTTCGGCCTTGAATTATAATTGCTGATAGTTGAAGAATTCACCTAGTGAAATTCTGACCCGGCTTCGCGTTAAATTCTCTATGTAGTCTCTGGCTATTAGATTATTTTAATTTAGCTTTAATATTTAACTTACTACTTTGAGTTTCTCGCAGTTAAGTGCTGGCGAACTTGTAAGCACCAGGAGTGTGTTCTGTTCATCTCAGTTTAAAATAAAAGGACTTTTACACCCTTCGGAAGTTTCTGTTCTTAGTTTTAGACTTAGCGATAAGTCACTTAACGTCTACATAAAGTTAAAACACATTGTATATTAGCAAAGAAAGTCGAACTTCAATCCTCCTGGAATATAATACCATTGTTTACGATATCTATTTAACTATGGCCACACATTATAATACTGATTCAAAAAAGAATTTATCACGAATTCATATTTAGTGAAATTCATAATTTTAAATTTTCGGTTGACATCACCTGGTTAATTTTTTTGAGGGGGTTACGCAACAATTTAACTGCTATCGATGAGTCTGCTGAATCTGCGATGGTAATCCAGAAGCCATGAAAAGCGTTGGATGCGAGATGCTCTCGTGTCCTATTGCAAAATCTTGCTTTTCGTCATCTGACAAATAGTTTGCTGGTGGAATCAGAAAACCTTTCGCGTGCTAACGTCTCCTTTTAATTTAACGTCCTCTTGCCAATCAGAAATAGAATTTATAGTTGCACATATTTTACTTAAACGAATTCGGCAATTTCAAACTTCAATCGGTAAATACTTGAGGTAGAACAAATAGATTAGGAAATAAATTCGGTTTCTCCTTACACAGTGTCAATCAATTTAAGACTGAGATGGACAAAACTTTTCTTAAAAATTAAACGGCCTTAAAACAATAAGCAAAAGAAACCATTAAAATTCTTCCATTCGTATTTCAGTTAATGTAGGGATCATGGCCGCCCAAACATTTAAAACTAGACTGAAATCTTTTGATTCCATTGACGGACTTTTAGATGGAGGTCTGATTACTAGCGTGAAGTTTAGATATCATGAATTGATTGATCTTTTAAGTTCTCTGCTGGAATGATTGTGGAACTACACATCTCATGCTGACCGCCATTTAGTAATTTCTTAAAAATGAAATTCGTTTCTTTAAAAATAAACAGGAAGAAAAGAACACAGACAGGATTTTGGGCACATATTAGAAACACCTGAATCAGATGTGCATTCGAATTGCAAATTTAGAATATACAAGATTTATATGTGACATAAGTTGCAAAATGGCGTGGATAGGTTAAGTTGTTAAGCGTTTCTGGAATGCTGCTTTTGAAAGCACTTATTTTAGTTCGTTTCAAAGACAGAAATAGTGGGGTGAAAGAAGCAAATCGGTCACGCAGTTTTGCCTGACTGTGTTACACAGTAAGAAATAACGCGGTGCTGTCCAGTTGGACGAGCGAAGGAATAAAATCGATCAATCATATTCAAAATGGGCATTACATAATTTAAACTCCGTTTAATTATAACATTAGAATTACTTACAATTTTTCTTCAACCTTTTATTTTGTAAACTTGAAGTAAGATAAACGGATTACTTACTTCACTATTATTTCAGGTTTTTAGATTTTAATAAATGAATACCTTCAACAACTGCTCTTGTACACTTTACAGCGCAAGCCAAAAGAGAACAAAAGCAGTTGAGTTTAATCGTAAACGCTATTAGATCCGTTTTATGAAAAAACTTTAGGTCTTTGCCATGAAACAATTTCAATCCACCAAATCGCAAAGCGTCCAAGACATCAGTAGATACTTTTGTGTAAATGTGACAAGGCAAAGACTGCCAAAGGTAAAGAGTGGTCACAGAAATTTTTCAAGCATTACGGTCCACTGTTTTCCTTAGATAACACCAGACACAAATCAGTTTGCTCGGCAGATTATCTCATGCATGACATTTTGTTTTCTTTCAAGTAGGTACCTCCAAGAACCAACGAAGTATCAAGTTTATCAGGATTCGTAATAATTTAATTCACAGCGATTTAGCGACAGTTTGTGGCTACAGGTAGGGGAAATTACAAATGATCTGGCATGTAAAACAAACACTCAACCTGTTAAGATTCCAGTCTTTGGCGATACTCAAAATCAGCTGAGTGCGAAATACGCGCCAAGCGCACTGGTCCGCATCACACAGCAGCACTTGAATGAACAACAATACGATCGGTGACTGAACTTCCCAGACAACCGGTTAGCCTTCTTGTAAATGCCCAACAAAATAAACAAAGCAAGTAAGGGGAAGAAGGGATTGTGGACTTGGAAGAATCCATCGTATATATGCGAGGAGACGAAGCCGCATTGCTTGCGGCAAAGTTGTTTGTCCTACAACTGTCTGGATGGAAGGAGACAAGATTTGTTAACGGAACTTCTACTTCCTCGTTACTCTCGATTTGTGCTGAACTGTAATTAAATTACAATATGTTGTAAAATTTCACATATCGCGTGAAATGCTTAATCATTGCTATAAGAATGAACTTAGAATTTTTTTAACACTATTTACAAGCTGGGCAATTTTTGCGAAAATATATTCATAAAACAATCGCACACATTTTTCAATGGTTCAGATGATGATGCATATAAAGAGAGCTAACTAAATTTAAAACCTGAAATAAATAGTAATTAAACTTATTACATGGTCGGTAAGAATAAAGAAGTCTTTTGGATCAAAGATTAAATTCAGTCGAATGTATTAAGAGTATCAATTTTCAATTCATTGTTTAAAGGAATCAATTTAGTTCATCAAAAAACTGTATTTCTTGAAATTAATAAAAACTTTATGTTTACTTTAAGGTTGGAAATCATTAAGTAAAATTAATTTCCATACAATAAATTCGGGAACTGCAAATTATTAAATTTTACAGATTTTTCCTATATTTTAATTATTATAATGAATTAAACTTTATATTTTAATATAATAATAGCTATCTCATCTAAATTCTAATTCAATTAATTTTCTGTAATCAAATAATTAATAAGAACTCACATTTACAAATTGCAAAAATACGTTAATTTAAAAAACAGAAATATTAGTTTGAAACTAATGATGCAATATGTATTAAGTATACTGATAATATAAGATTAATTATGTCGTTAGCTGAGAGAAATGCGTATAATAGACCTTAGCAGAGAAACAACAATTCACTCTATTTAATTTGACAACATTCCTAAAAACTCTGGTCACTCGTTTAAACACCAATGGTTGTATAGTTACGACTCTGGACCTCACTAAAAAAGTAGTACGCATGACAACTGCACAGATTTGACGAAAGTATGCTGGTTTCCGTCGTGAGCTATTAATAACACTTTCAAACATAACAGAAGAACTATGATATACCCCCACTACGCTGTCAGTTCATTATAATGGAACGAAATTACTTTCCAACAACTTCAACCTCTCAATTTGCTCTAGAGACGACAGAGTGAAAGCTCCGAGAGGCCCTACCTGAGCCCCCCCCCCAAAAAAAGACACTGAATATTTTATTGGATATTCCTTCTTTTCCTTACTTCCGGCTACTCCTTTACATTATCAAATTTTAAAAAAAAATAAAATAAAATAAAAAAAAATCATTATATTTGTCCAGACTTCATTCACTATGGCGTATATTTTCTCTGCTTCTGCAAATGGAATGGGCAACTTAGACACCCTTCCAATCTATCTAAAAAGGCTGCAGAAAAATAATGGGAGAAATGGCTGTAGACCAAAATAATTACTGATTCTTCAGCCCTAAGCAGAGTTTTTCCGTACGCCATTATTTGCGAATCTTCCCTAAAATGACCCCCCTTGTTTTCAGATAATGATGACCTTCTTGGAGATAACCATCTTCAAGAGCACGCTTTTCGATTTTATTCAATATCGATTTTAATTTTGTTACAAAAGTACTGATAACTTTCGGAGATAAGTCTTCTTATAGAGGTACCACGAAAGGAAGGAAAGAGCACTTTATAAAACCAAGCTGGGATTTTCATTAAGACCTTGTTTAAAGGAATCAATTTTAGTCATTATGCACAACAAATTAACAACATAGACACCAAATAACCCAAAGATTATTCAACAGTTTGTAACAGAATGCAAAAGAAGATAAATACCTGATCACATATCTGAACTGAAAGGAAGGAATCAAAAATATATTTCACTGGCACTTAACAATGGTTCAGAGAATAAGATCCATCAAATGAAAATAAATAAATAAATACGATGGGTCATAAACCCAGAATGCTTTATTATGTTACTATGCATCTGCAATATAACATACCTCAAAAAATACGCTATCGTAAAGTGTACTCTTTTGACCATTATATCAACAATATTATAGCACAATTACGGATCCACAAGCAACCTTTATTAAGTAGGGGGGGGGAAAGTGCGTCAAATTTTAAAGAATTTGTTTATGTATAATTCTAAAAATCTCTCTATATACTCTGTAATCCACGTAGAAAATACAACTGCAAAATTTAAAATAACGCTCCAGTTGTAGTTACACGAGGACGGAGGATATAAAATAGCGATATGAATTCGAAATCTAATCGATATTATTGATATTTTCCTATTTACAGCATGACTTTTCAAGCTTGAAAGCTGATAAGGAAAACAAGTTTCGCGATAACAAATAACAGAATAATAAACAGACACGTGGTTATGACCTGTCTGGATACGTTCCTTCCGACAAAGGATTTATTTGGAAGTAACAGACAATCATGCAACTGTGTCCGGAGGGTTAAAAAATAAATAAATAAATAATAATAATAATAAATAAAGATTTCCATTTTTCGAAGCGTAAGTCTGATAACAACTGAACCTCAAAGATGGACAAATTCTTACTTTTTTCTGTTAGTTAAAAAATATATAATTTATAATTAGACCTAGTTACATAGTACAGAAAAGCAGGTAGTCCTGGAGATAATTATGGAAACTTCTTAAGATTTACATTTTCTTTTTTTAAAGATAATGTAACGAGAAAGGAGACGTTTCATATTTTCAGGTCTAAGACAGTAGCACTACGAAAAAAAAAAATCTTGAAATTCGAAAGTGAACACAACTTTACCTTAAGATGACTGTTTCTCCAAGTAATGATATCTAATATGGTTCTTAATTTAATCAAAACTAGACTTCCTTAAAATGAACGAAATGAGAAATGAATTTTAAATAAACAAAATAAAATAAAAATCTACCAAATGACGTGACATTTATGAGAATTTTCGGTATCCTCTAGCAAAACACCTGCAACCATTTGTGTTCCTCAAGCGTCATTGTTTTTTATCCTAATTTTAAAAGCAATGCGGACATCTTAAATCTGTACGAAAAATGCAATATTTCTTATATCTGGAACTAGATTATGGCAAATCACACACGATAAGGATACTTGCCTATGAAAGGGATGCGTTTAGAAGAATGGTTGGTTGGTTATTTGAATATGGCAAAGATACCACAAAATTCCCACCAGCCTCAAGAGAGGGATGCCTTTACAGAGCGGAGTGAGCTATCATTGTTCAGCGGTCTCAACAAATCGGTTGCTGGAGTCAGTCAGTCAGTCAGTGATTTTATAGCCGAATTATTGCAAATAATGCAACTTTACCGGCTCAATGACAAAATTTGCCTAAAAAGGCCACAAGACGTTGAAAGTCCAGACAAATAAAAAATAAAAGAGCAAAGGTCAAAAGGGAAGCCACAAGTGGCAAATACAAGACGACTGAAAAGATATACAATGCATAATAAATATAAAATATACAAGTTTAAATACGATACAGTATCATGAGTTACAAAACAGTTAATGTAAATTGAAAAGTATAAGTAAGGTAGGCACCAAACATGTACAGGATATTAAACATTGTGTGAACGGAAACCAGTCATGAATTTTTATTACGTGGGGAAGTTAGCACTCCGCGTGAGGAATGCTGCAAGTGCACGAAGGTCAACGTCCTCTTCAAGGATGATGTAATCAAACGTGTTGAAGTGCTTCAGTCGGTCACAATTTATGGCTTTATCGAAGAAATTTTTGTTCAATTTGTGCAGATATTTTTCCATAGTTTCAATTTGTAGATCCTTATGTAGCATATCGTTAGAAACATAAAAGTGAACTCCGGTAATTAATCTTAAGAATCTATTTTGAATAATTTGAAGAATTTTAATATCCTTTGCCTTATAGGCTGCCCATGCGGGTGAAGCGTATGTCATAATTGGACGAATAATAGCAGTGTATATGTGACGTTTTTTATAAAGGTCTAGTCTTGAATATTTTCCAAGTAAGGGAGTGAGGCTGTTAATTACTCCTATGGTCTTCTGTTTAATTTTTGCAATATGATCATTCCACTTAAAGGAGGTGTTCAGCACGATACCAAGGTACTTGGCTTTGGTGACAAGTGGTATTTTTTCATTAAATAATTTCAATTCACCATAGAATCCTTTGCGTGCATATCTTCTCCGGATGAGTAAAAGTTGAGACTTTGATGCATTAATAGCAATACGCCACTTGGTGCACCACGATTCAATGGAAGGCATAAATTTTTGAAGTTTTAATACTGCATGTTCAGCCCTAATGGATCTGACAGCCACTGCAGTATCGTCCGCATAGCAGCCGATAAAGCAGCCGCTAATCAGATCCAGGGGCGGAAAATCTGACACATAAAAGAGATAAAGAAGGGGTCCTAAAATAGAACCTTGTGGAACAGAAGCTTTAATATTCCTGAGACTTGAGTGTTCATTTTCTATGGAAACAAAAAATTTTCTATTTGTAAGAAAGGAGTAAAGTAACTTGATCATTTCCGGTTCAATGTTTAAGGAGATAAGCTTGTAGATGAGCCCCTCATGCCAGACGCGGTCGAAAGCTTGATTGCTGGAGGAGTTTGGGAGGGAAATCTTATTTAAGTTGCATACAGGAAACGCCTCAAAAATTTGCATTTAGTCGGCACGTTCGCCGGGATTTGAGCCCAAATCATACTTAAGTTCAGTAGTCTTATAACTTAGTCATCGATACGCAGGTTAGAATGAAACCAATGCTTATAATAAATTCTAATCGAAAAACTATATTTGCATGAGATTACAAGATTTTCTGCACTGCGTATAAAACCAAAAAATAAAGTTTATATAGTATTCTGATTAAATTACTGAGAAAGTTGACAAATTTTCTATCTGTTGTAGAGAGAAAAAAAACTAATAAATAGGAAAATAAGTGTTTTTACTGCATTGGCTATTGATTGCTTTGCAACCTACTTTGCTCGGTATTATACTTAAAGAAATCATATTATTATATATATAATGATTTCTAACTTCTGTTCAGTATATTTTAATCTGTTCAATATATTGAAGAACAAACAAGAGCTAATAATTTAGAGACTGAAAGCATCAACTCAAACATTGATTTATTTATTCAAATAGCTAAGAAGCAGAAAAAAAATCACATACTAACTTTTTTCAATGCAAAGTGACCTTTTTTTTTTTGGAAAAATGTAGTATGCTACACGTAAATGTAGTATGTAGTTGTAAAAAAAAAAATTTCACATTTAATACGAACTGAAGATAAGAAGATCGGATTATTTTATTCAAAACGAGTGAGAGAGATACTCAAAAAGGGGGAAGGGAGGAAAGAGAAAAGAAAGGAAAAATAAAATCGGGGAATGTATCCAATTTTATATAGACTCAAAAGTTCAGTTTATACAGACAAATAGTTCGATTACCATAAACATCTAGAAGTAAAAGTAGGAGCTACCGCCAAAATATAACTGTTGCAATTTTTATTATGAAACAAAAAAGAAGCTATATTATTGAATTCATCTGACTTTAATTAAAATTACAGTTCTTCATAAAAAGCAAGAAGGAAATCAAATGTATGGTTAATCTATCAACCCACACGGTCGATATGACCTGAAAACCCAATCATCGTGTTAATGCACAGAAGAACGATACGCTAACCGCTATGGGCTAAATACCAACTTAATCTTCGGAACTGCGAATAGTTATACCTCGATAACTTGGATATATCAAATATGGGGCAAAGCGACTTTTGAAAAATTTCGGGGTTTTCCCACCAAGTCATCTGGTTTAAAATCAAATTTGTTTCAAAAAGAATGTAGCTGTAAGCCAGTTTATCATGCGGAAAATCAGTAAATTGATATCTAATGAATGTCAAAGTATAATACCCGTCTTCTTTTCCCCAATTTTTTAAGAATTTTAATTTCTTTATTTAATTTTTAACTCATGGAACAGGATCAAAGAAAGAATGTTACATACAGGGCGATTCGTTACCAGACCGACAAACTTGCAGAATGTGTAGGGAGTACAGAGACGACTCGGAAACGCATAGGAATGCACGGTCGCAAATGCCGTAGTTGCCAGCTATGCCGTAGTCTCTGCAAGGAAGCAGAGAAAAAGAACAGAAACAGTAACACATGAATGGGACAGAAAAACTTTTATTGAAAGTTTGTATTACAACAGGTGTTCGAAATGACGACCAGAAGTCGTCCGGCAGGCCTGAAAGCGGCGATGCATGGAATTCCTTCGTTATGGAAGATTCTTGGCATATTATGTATTTTCCCGTTAGCTACAGATATTAAAGCAACGAGGTCTTTAACTGAAGGAACGGACGTCTCGTATACCAAACTCTTTATATAAACCCCAGAAGAAGAAGTCATGCATGATAGATTCGGTGTCGGTCCATGTGGTACCAGCATAACGGAGGTCCTCCACATTACACGATTGACGCCCGCCGACACCTCGCCGTAAAACTTTGAACAGCGTTGGATAGGTCGAGGTAGCCCGGTTCATTGGCTTGCCAGACCACCGGCCCTATCATGCATGGACTTCTTCTTCTGAGATCACATGAAGGGTTTGGTGTACAAGATGCCCGTTCCTTCAGTTCAAGACATCGCCGCTCGAATATCTGTAAGATACCAGGACTCTTCCAGAACGTAAGGAATTCCATGCAGCGCCGCTTTCAGGCCTTTCAGACGACTTCTGGTCGTCATTTCCAGCACCTATTGTAGTACAGCCTTTCAATAAAATGTTTATTGTCTCATTAGTGTGTTGCTGTTTCTGTTCTTATTCTCTGCTTCTTTGCACCATAGCTCGCAACTACGGCATTTGCGGCCCTGCATTCCTATGTCATTCCGAGTCGTCTCTGTACCCCCTACACACCCTGCAAGTTTGTCAGCCTGGTAGCGAATCACCCTGTATATTACCTCTAAAACCCTTTCAAAACAGCTGTAATTACAAACGAACCCTTCTTTCCTGAGATTTTGAATTACACAGTCCAGTCACATTAATGTGACCACCACGTACTTTCCATGTCAGAGTTAAATAACCAATCACAGAAGGCAGGTGGCAGCACAGTGCAGTTGAGCGTATATAAAGGGTGTGTGAGGGCTTCGGAAAACATTTCAATCGTTGGCGTAATGCAGAAACGAAGCGATTTATCCGACTTCCAAAAGGGCATGATCATTGGCTTTCGGGCCAAGGGTGGAAGCATTTCCGAAACGGCTGAGTTTGTGAACTGTTCGCGTGCCGCCGTGGTAAAAGTGTACCGTGCATGGCAAAATGGGACTGTCCAAAATCAGCGACGTGGCAAATGTGGTGCACCACGGGCCATAGATGACAGAGGCGAACGACGGTTGCGGAGATGCGTTCGGGCAGATAGACGGGCTACCGTTGAGCAACTGACCACCAAAATGAACCAAGGGGCTACCAAAAGTGTCTCCCAAAGTACTATTCAGCGAACATTGCTGCGTCTGGGCCTCCGAAGCAGACGCCTGGTTCGTGCACCTATGCTGACTGCTGTTCATCGACGGCGAAGGCTAGAATTTGCACGCCAGTACAGCAGCTGGACGTCCACTGAGTGGCGACAGGTTGCGTTTTCGGATGAATCGCGTTTTATGCTCCATCGGACAGATGGACGTTGGCGTATAAGGCGTGAAACCTCTGAAAGGAACCACCCTGCAACCATTGCCGGAACGGTCCAAGCTGGAGGCGGGAGCATTATGGTCTGGGGAATGTTTTCCTGGCATTCTCTAGGTTCACTGATCATTGTGGAAGGCACAATGGATCAATACAAGTACGCATCTGTCCTTGCGGACCATGTTCACCCCTACATGCGCATTGTTTTTCCTCAGGATGATGGCATCTTCCAGCAGGACAATGCGAGGTGCCATACAGCTGCCAGTGTACGTGCGTGGTTCGAAGAGCACCAGGATGAGTTTACCGTCCTCCCCTGGCCAGCAAACTCACCTGACTTAAACCCAATCGAGCATCTGTGGGACCATCTCGATCGAGTTGTTCGCGCCATGGATCCTCAACCGCGTAATCTAGCGCAGCTGGCCACGGCATTAGAGTCGGCATGGCTCAACATCCCAGAGAACACCTTCAGGGACCTATGTGACTCTCTTCCTGCACGTCTCGCAGCAGTCCGCTCTGCGAAAGGTGGTTATTCTGGCTTTTGACAGATGGTCACATTAATGTGACTGGACTGTGTATGTTGCCTAATTTTCAGCTATTTTTATGCTATTATAACAAGTCAAATGCTATTAGACTCTCTGAAAAGAAGTAAAGGAACTACTCACAAAACAAAAATGGCACGCCAAAAGAATTATTTCTCTTGTATTAAAATGGCATTAGCATCTCCTCCTTCTCGGAAGAGAAAAAAAGGTCTAAATTACAGACTCAAAGGAACTGTTTCGGTCTTGGCACTGGCACCTATAGCACGTCGAAAATGGCTTCCTCTTGACATTCACTTCCAGATGGAAAAATGGAAAATTTCATCCTCTTCAATATTTCATTTCAATAAGCGTGTTTTTTTCAAGTATATTTTATTTCTCTACATATTTTTATGTTGATTATCTAAATTACTGGAACAAAAATAATACTTATTTAACGACATATGAATTCTATAATTACAACACAAAGAAATGTAATGGTTTTGGCTACGAAATGAAAAAAATTCTATGAAGTGTTATCGAAATAATTATTTATACACACAGTGAACTTCCGATTTACTGGGATTATTCTGATGGAAGACGTCCACACGGTCAAATCAAAATCACATTTAATCCAAGAGCAATAAAATAAAAAAAAAGGCGGAGAAGAATAACCCAACTTATAATTAATACAGAAAATATTATTAATAATTTACCTGTGTTCTCAAGAAATTTATCTGAGTTTAAATTCGTTTCGTTACGTCAATTAAATCCAATACCCAAAACACAAATAACGCATTGTTTGTAACGGAAGAATAAACACCATTAGAAATGAATAAAGTTATAAATGGCAGATAAGAATAGTGTGTATTTACAACAGAATTTTAACAATGTCACTGAGTTCAAACTGGCGTAAAAAAGTCGGTTAGAACTTCCTATTTTTCTTATCTCATAATATTCCGGTTTGAATTACGTACTATAATTAAAATACACAAACAGTTATGGAAAAAAAAAAAACAATTTTCAAATACTTTAACATCATCTATTACCATTGCTCTTATCCCAAGCGCTTTTCTTTTCCTTTTTATAGTTTTCATGACTAATTCTGTTTTAAGCTCATGGTCTATTAGAGTAATTTTTCCATCATTTCTCAATAAACAAACTTTTTTAGGGATGGAGGGGCATCATGGCCCGCATAATCGGGAATCGCCTATACGTCCTTATTTCTCTCACAGTCAGAAACTGATATTACAAAAGGTTAAGTTTATGCATAGTGTTCGAACACAACTCAGAATAGGGCTCATGTGAACTGGAGAAAGCAGAACAATCCCTTTTGCCTCCCTCACGCAACCCTCATTTTTCTTTCAGAGACATTAGGACAACGGTGGGATGAAAATAAATAAAACAAGACAAAATAATCTTTATCATGACAGAGGGAATACCCGGAAAGTGAATGGCTACGAGTGTCACGTGATCGCCGTTGCCACGCCCCATCCGTCTCCCTGGCACCCTGCCAATAACAATCAAGGTCCCCGTCTGGCTTCCTTGTGTGTGTGCGTTCGTGTACGTGCGGGTATTTTTGTTCGGTTGATGATTGTATGTATGAGTGTGTAGCTCTTTTTTTCCTCTTCAGCTGATGATGGCAGGCAGAAACGGAAAGGAAACTTTGCCCGTTCGTGCCGATTTCCCTCTGCCTATTTGGAAACCTTTATTCCTCCTGAAGTCTTTAGAACAAAAACAAATCTGAAACGAGGAAGAAAACCGCCGTCAAATGTCAGCAAAGCCAGAAGCGGTATATGCCATTCAATGATTGGTATATAAGCTATGTAAAATTCTTTCATGTAATGAAATTCTCAGTGCTTACAGATAATGCAAGATATATTAGTTTTCTGATAACTGTAATTAAATTTATTCTTTTTCCCCAACTATTGTTGGTTTACCATATGTTTTGTAGAATTTCGCTGCAGATATTGTAAGTAAATTAATTCACATGAAAACACAATATTTTAGGTCGCTCTTTGACTGAAAATCGTCTGATAGACTGCAAACAATATCTTCAGGAAAATTCTGGGCAATGATCGTTCAGCTATAACAAAAGAATACTTCCATAAAGTATTGTTTCATTATAACCAAGTTTGAAGATTCTAGACTACTTGAATTTCTGTAGCAATACCTGAATATACGATGGAGTTCGATAATCTAAATATCGTATAACAAATTTAGATTTTACAGAATTTTGACAAATGGTGTTGAATAAGACAACGGGCTTCACTTTATTTCAACAGTTTTAGTTCAAGAAAATTCCACAGCATAACTCGGGCATACCAGAGGCCAAACAGTTATGTTGTTGAGTAAGTACAGGAGTTCGATCCCAAGCGAATGGACTGGCTGCATGGTTGATTTCGTGGTTTTCTCCATGTGTAACATGAATACGAGAGACTCTTAGAAAGCCCTCCACGAAGGCCGCCCTCTCCTCGTCTGCATTGCTATAATTACAAAAATCTAACCAACCGCGCAACTTCAAGTGTCCGCAAGGAACATTTAATGAGGTGCAATACTATCCAAGACATGATTAAACTGAGACAACCTACGCCATACGCGTGGAACACACTTCATTTAAATTGTTTCAAAATTTGGGCACAGATGGATAATACATATCAGGGGTTGTTAATTAGCGATAGATTAGAGACGTATCTGTCCGTCTAGCAGATGCACGCAGTTATCAAACAGCTGATCATCAGTAACTCAAAAATAACAACAAATCTGCACGGATGAGTACATTCTCTATATTAATTCCTTACGCTTATTGCAACAAATTTAGAAAGGTTAAAGACATTAAAATTACATAAATTATGTAGGGTGAGAATTAAATTTTGGAGGGGGGAAGAACGGAAATAAAGCAGGAAATTCAAAAATAGTAATCAACATTTAACAAAATATTTTGTATTCCTATGACGTTCGTGAGAATAATAAATATTTCTGGACCTTTGTTATCATTTCTCTAGGAATTAGCAATAAAAAATGATGCAGCTACGCATGCATTCCAATCAATTATCTTGTTCGTTACAGCAAGCGTCGATTGTAATCTTTCTCCAATGTGGCATGATTATGTTCTGGTTTCTTATTTAAATAATTTCGCTGGTTTGGATCCAGCAGTGCTCAAAAAGTTGCGTTAGCCATATCAGGTAATAAATGCAAATTTAACATGGTCGCGGAAAAGTATCCGTACAGCTTTTAGTAAAAGAGGCGGCCAAACTTGTCTCTCTGTTAAAGGTTAGTAAATATTGCCCCATATTTTTAAGTTTCAGATTCTAATCTTTACTCTAGTTCATGTTGCTGCTGTAAATTATTTTCCGATATTTTAGACTGCCACAATCATCAATGCACAAATACATTATTCCAGTAACTAAAAGTAACGCCAAGGAATAAAAAGAGCTTATTTGTAGTCCGACTGCAGACAATTTGTTATTCTTTCCATATAGATTATGGCATTAAACGTTGAAACCGAGGGTTAATGGCCTTGGATTCGCCGTTTGCAAACACTCCGAGGTTCTTGAAATCCACTCCATACTGCAGAATTATAAATCGTATCGTTAGTGAGCTTGTCCTGATTATGTGAATAGGATTTAAATTTTGCAAGTGTTAACGAATGACCTTCAAATGATAACATAGATAATTGTAAAAGTTAGTTGCAGTTGTATTTCTACCAACGAAGATCGCTCAGTATCGTTGGTTGTTCACGAAATAATGCGCCATCAGCGAAAAAATATTGATTGCAAATAAAATCTGCAATAATAAAGTTTTAAAGTGCAATGGCCAGCAAATAATTCATGCAAAATATCTGCATTCGTCCGTAACATTTAACACATCTTTAACAACACACATACCAGAAAATTGTACCACCTACTTTCTTAATTAGATGACTGATCCAGCATGAATTTATTTCAGTAGCAAAAATTTAAATGTTGAGAAAGAGGAAAGGTAAGAAAGAAACACGAACAAAGGACATATAAACAAAAAATACAGGAGGAAAATTAATAAACAAAGCTGCGCGAAATGTCGACAGTGAGTATACAAGGAATATTTCTTGTCGCATATATGTGCAAGGAACTTTTTACTTAGGAAAGAGGGAAAATGAAAAATAACGTTCAAAGAGCACGTAAAAGTGAAAGGCGCACATTACAAGCGGACCAAAGTTGGCGGTTGGGGGCTGGTGGGTGAAGTTTCTGGAAGCAGTCAGAAGCTTCCTGTCTGAAAATGAGAAATCGATTTTCGCGACGGAGATTAAGAGGAGAGAAGGGATTCTTCCCATATATCGGAAGCGCACACAGTGACAATCAATTTAGGAAAAGAAAAAAAATAAAAAAAAAAAAAAAAAAAAAAAAACCACTATACTTCACTCTTTCACCCAGCATCCGCAGAACATGATTACAAGAAGTCAGAAATTTCTGCCAAGCACTGTTTTCATTTGGCAGAAATTCTCTTAATGCAATAAAAAAAATAATAAAACACAAACTTTATTAAAAAAATTAAATTTCTTTCTCGATATCAAGAATATGCTATGAAACATATGCTCTTCAAATATATTAAATCCAACTTAATTAGTTGAAGTTTAAAAATATAACTGAATACTTCATTAGAATATGCATCCAGATTTATAAATTTTTGGATTAAAAAAATTAATGGTATCAATTATGTGATAGTAGCAACAGAGATTTCCGTTCCTAATTGTAATTGCAATACATTTATAATTAAAGTTTGATTTTATAACATTGTAACGTCTTGATAAATAAAAATACTGATTAACTACGATTTCACACATAAGATACTAAGAAATGGCACATCTCTAAGATATACCCTAAATGAATATAAAATAGTATTACCATATTTATGTGTGATAAAATGTGAATTTCGAACAACAACAGTTAACACCCATATTCCATTAATACAATCTCATGCCTCATTTAACATCTTTTGCCAAAGTTCTGAAACCACTAAATGTCAACAGCACAACCATTTGTGAATGATGTTTGCGCACGTGCACCCTAGAGCTCGAGAGAGTTTTTTATAAGCTTTTGGGCTCTTCCGTTCCGTGCGAAAACAGTTTTCTGTTCGCTTCTGGGAATAGTCAAAGATTTATGTGAACATATTTTGGCAAATATGGTGGTTATTAGAGGGCTCTGAACTGTCACCGTGCAAAAAAATATTACTGGAGATCAAGCGTGGTGGGTCACATGGAACAGGTAGAAATTAGATCAGAACCTCTGCAACAGCAGCAAGCAATTGAGGTATTGCCGTACCTAACGAACTACTTTTCGCACCGATTTGGAATTTCGAGCAGAATAACCCCCCCCCCCGGGGAGGTGAGTCTGAGGAACTTGTACCCTTCATCCCCTACTACCAACATCTCAAGAGGATATTAGCTCTCCGTATGTTTGGGAGCCTCCTTGCCACACAGACATTATACGCTTACTAACATCCATACCTTCTCTAGGATTCGAATCCGAGCCCTTCGGTACGGCAGTCAGCAACAGCAGCGCGTTGGGCTACAGAACCCACCTGTTTGAGAATTTCACCATTTTCTTCCCACAGCAAGGATATAATGACGTTCTAAAATCACGGCCAACAAGTCGATTACTAAGCAATTTTTCGTGGATTGAAGCTGCAACATAAAATTCTTCGAAGTCAGGGGGTTTGAATGTGTCAGATTTCATGATTCGTATTCTATGTAAATAATCGATCGCAACAACAAACAAGTTGGTCAGGCGTGTTCTTATTTCTTTGTTAACAGTGTGTTGCTATGAGATTACTTCCACGTTATTACTGTAATTCCTCCTCCTCCCCCGCCAAGGAAAAAGATTGGCACCGCCACTTAACTGAACTGTTGCGTCAGTTCTGGTTCGCACCAGTATTTACTCTTTGTAGATCAGCTGTAATTCATTTCTCGATTGGATACCATCTTTGGTGTCCATTTATTTTAGAAGAATTCATAAGAATTCTATCCATAAGAATTCAGCTAACTACTCTTGTATTCTAAACAACCTGAGATCTCTGCTGTACTTCGTGATTTTAATGTGCCGATAAGGTGCCTAAGGTCATGATCAATTACAGGTTCTTCTCCTTTCTCTTGGTTTGATATAATTCTTGAACCTGATTAGGCTTAGGTTAAGACTGTAGCAACAGCACTTAGTTATTTTAATTATATAATTTCAGTCACTGAGAAGATACACAGCTAATAAATAGTAACGCGAACGCAAAATTCTTAACATTTGCAAATAAGAATAAAGCCGAGAAGGAAACAGGCTAAGGAAATTTAATCTACGCACAACGAAAGAAAACGAAGAAAAAATTTAAAAGCACCCATTCCTCCACTGCTAATGTCTTTGATGGTTGAAGGAGAATATGTAATATACGATTACGATGTCAGAGGAGGCAGTATATATATACGAAAGAAATTAACAACAAATATTCAAAAGAGGAATACAAAACGCTTTTAACTTTTTTTTTCCCCTTAAATAAGCAATAGTAAACTACACTTGAATAATGGGAGGAAGCAGCCGTTTCCACCGTGTCGTCTTACAGTCATACACGTAAGTGCAATCTAACAAAGAAGCAGTGGAAAACAGAGTAGGAAAAAAATAGAGTTTTTCACGGTATTTGCATTCAGATTTAAATCAAATGCAAACTGGAAGTGCATGACATGAATACTGAACAGGAGAATTTACGGAATATTAACGTCGCAAACCCAAACAAAGCTATGAGAAAACAGAAAATCTCAAATTTTAGAATACATTTCCAATAATATTTTTACCTGGAGATAAATGTTGTTGGATTCAACTAATAGAAACTTAATTCCGCATTAAACACTGGATCCATGACATATGCACAACAAAGGTACTACATACAAATTATAAATACAATCGCACTGACTTTAGGAACACTTAAGCTGCGCATTTCCAAGGACACTGTCATAACGCAAATTTGCAAAAAACTTCCAAATTATCTATGATGTGAACCAAACAATAAAGATAAAATTCAATTCAGAATTTAAAGGAAAATAAATAAAAACTGCAAAACAGTTACGTTTTGCAACATCTGATTGCTACTAATGCACATGGGTATTTCCATCGATCGGTAATATATTTTTTAAAAGATCGTGAAAAGAAATTATTTTAATGATATTTGTACTAGTAAACAAAAATACTTCCATACATTTATTTAAATGATGTTATTGAATAACAATTCGAAATAAATCTATTCATTATAGAAATGCATACAGAGAAGATTTACAGGGCTGGTATTCTGAGGTGAGTCACTAACTGCTCTGAATACTAACTTCGGCATACAATTCAATTTACACAAGATTTCCGAATTAATAGTTATATATAATCATCATCTTATCAAATACTAATAAAACACATTATAGAAGGAAACAGAATTATAAGACTTGCAATTTGAAATAAGAGACAAAATAGTAATCTAAACGCATAAATCACTACCTGAATAATTAATTTCACTACAGTATTAATAAAAACCAATTTTTCATACAAAAAGAAGAAAATGATTTTCAGGGACACGAAAAGCAAAAAAAAAAAAAAAAAAATTTAATATCCTCACTGCAAGGAACTGAATAATTCCAGTCTCGATTTAAGGAGAAAAAAAAAAAAAGAAAGAAAGAAAGAACAATAAACAAATTTGAAAGGTTTCAGATTTTAAATTACGTCCAAAGCGGGTTTTTTTTTTTTAAATTGTGTGTTACCTTTATAAGGTCGCGGTTCGAGTCCCGGCGAAGGCACTGCTCATTTTTCACATCTCTTGCTTTCAAAAATTACATAATGTCTCTATACCTTTATTTATTAAATATCACGTTCTTCTCACTTTAACCATAAAATTTAGTTCAAGAGCAATATCGCAAAATAATATTTAAATTAGCATATTTTTAGAATTGCCAATACACAGTCTCACGCGCTGGAGATAAAAATGCCTTTTCTGTACAATGTTGCCATTGCTCGCTTTGAAATCCTTGAGTTTGTTAATCAAAAATTCGTTTTACAAAATAGGAAATCGATAATAAGTAGTGTTTAGAGTATGTTGGGAACTAGAAAGAAACAAAGTGTCAGAAAAGTATAAAAATTACATCTAAAATAGTTAAAGTTCATGTATATGGTAAGAAAATATAATAAACAAGTTCAAAATTAGAGTACTTTAAAAATTACGAAGGTTTGAAATGTACGAGTTACATAAGATGTAAGTAAAAAATAGCATCTAAAATTAAATAAAGTCCATATATATGATAAAAAACAGAGGAATTAAGCTAACCGTAAGAGCCTGTTTGAAATTACTAAGGTTAAAACGTATGAAAGTAGTTAAAAATTATATGAAAGTCATGTACAAAGTAGTTAAAAATTAAATGAAAGTCGTGTACATAGTGTGAAAATATAGCAAATTAGTTAAAATTCAGAGTATGTTGGGAACTAAAAACGTCGAAAAATAGAAAAGAAGTTAAAATTTACATGTAAAATTATATAAAAGTTAGGTACATGATAGGAAAATATACGAATTATGTTAAAGTTAGGACTATACTGGAAATTATGAAAGTTAAAATGTATGAAAGTAGTTACAAATGGGACGTATATTATGCGAAAATATAGCAAATTAGTTAAACTTTAGAGTATGTTGGGAAGTAAAAACATTAAAAATAGGAAAGAAGGTTAAAAGATTAAATCTAAAATTAAATAAAAGTCAGTGTGTATAGTGTGATAATATAATAAATAAGCTTAAGATTTACGAAATAAATTAAAAATTTTACATCTAAATTAAGTGAAGGTCATGTAAACGATCAGAAAATATCAGAAATAAGTTAAAATATACAATATGTTGAAGATCGCAAATGTTAGAAAGTATGAAAAAAAGATTGAAATTATATATAAAATTAAATGATATAATAAATAGAAACATATATTTCAATAATTACGCTCGTAAAATATAGCAAATAAGTTATAAATTGGAGTACATTAAACATTACGAAGGTTAGAAAGAAGGGAAAAAGTTAAAATTGGATCTAAAATTAAAATCATATGATAAATTAAAATGTATATCTGAATAATTACACGCCTAAAATTTAATAAGTGAAATAAAATTACAAGTTTATGGTTAAAAGATATGAAGAACGTCCTGTGTAAAATGAGTAATGTAATTAGGATAAAGGAAAATGAATATGCTCTGATGAAATAAAAAATTGTAAGGCATACGTTAAAACTAAGAGTGCATAGGACATTATAATTCTTGAAATATAACGCAAAAATTAAAAATTTACATCTATCTGTCAGTCAATAAATTCCAGGCGTTTAGAGAACATAGGAAATAACCATTATATGCCTAGTAAAGACGAAGAAAAATACAAAGGAAAAAAAATCCTAAAATTAGAAATTACCGCTGGAAAATCAACAAAAGATAATCTCTTATCAAAGTGCAACGACACCTTATCAGCTAAATTCAGACTCCTACAACCCTCCTCCTTATCAGTTAGTTTGCTCATCCGCAATCCGCCTCCTTATCAATTAGTTTACTCATCCACAATCCGCCTCTGGCCTTGCACCGCCTCACCTGCTTCCGGGCTCATCCGCAATCCGCCTCCTGGCCCTGAACTGTCCGTTTCACACTACTATAATAAAACAAATTCCAAATTTACGCTTCCAGATGCCCATACTCGCAGGAGGATTACGTTATTCAAAATTGGATGGCTCTAGGTACCGTTGTTTTATCACAATGTGAGAAACATATATTTACGCAGATTCTTCATTATTTATTTTTTTTTAATATAATACAGAGCGGTAATAGTTTGAGGCAACAATTTGAAAAGTGAAACAATGCTTGTAGTGAATCAACGCAAAACGCCATAACGAAATTAATAATCCTTCTGGGCACATTACCCCTTTGGACTAGAAAAGGAACATTCTCATTAGCGGAACCAAGATTGGTAACGTCAATGTAATCCAAAAATCATTTAAAAGTTTTAAAAGACACTTGTCCCTCATGCTGAGTTTCCGGTAACTACTGCAATTACTATTTCAACATAAAAAATGTAAATAGAAAACTTCGCTACCTCAAAAATTTCGTTCAGATAGTTTACCATTGCTTAAAAGATATTAGCATGTTGTTTTGTTAAAAGCAGCAAACTAATAACTTCGCTCATGCCGTCCAAAGGGGAAGAGTGCAAATGGGTTAATAATATTCTCTCCAAAATCGAATGAAAAATGTGCTTGTATATATAGATGTGTAAGATATATATATATATATAAAAGCAGGGGAAAATATATTAATAAGATGAAAATAATTTCACTACATTCTTCACAAAAACGGCAATCCTTGAAATTATTTTTAAAACTTATTAAACAGGAAAATTTCTAAAATTTAAAACAGGGATAAAATGATTCAAATTACATTAAAAGTTACTCGGCACACCAATTTTCTAAATATCTAACATCTGTGAACAGCCTAACGTACATTTATGCAAGCATTTGACCAAAATGCTATCAAATAATATTTACCATTTAATACAATATCAGTAACACATACAAAAGCTCTTACATCTTTACATTTTACATCTTACATTTTACATCAGTAACACATACAAAAGCTCTTACATCTTAAGTATACGAAAATCCAGTGTAGCTTCATAATTAATCCTGATAAAGTTTTGTAGAGTCACTAGGTTATTTTGAAGCAGGAGATGAGAAAAATGTACAATGTTCTCGCCGGGACTCGATCCCTGGACCTCTCGAACATGCGTCCAGTGTGCTTCCAGGTACACCACGAAGGCATGCGGAAAGGAGGAAGAAAATACCTTATGTACTCTCCCTTTTGGAGGGCAAGTGAGGATGTGGGGAACCAATCGCCGAATCCTGCTGGTGACGAATTATTGCCCACCACCTTTTTAGTTCGGGCGTCACTTGTGAAAACTGTGCATTGCCCTCGCCAAGACTCGAGCTCTGGACCTCTCGAATACGCGTCGAGTACGCTTCCAGTTACACCACGAAGGCATGCGGAAAGGATGGAAAAAATACATTGTAAGTTTTTGAAGGCTCTCTGTCTAAACAAGGACATGTCTTCGCCATAGAATAAACTCTATTGTATTTACATTACATAATAACAAGAAAACTACTCTTTGCTCCTATACCCCATGCAGTTAGTCTGCAGTCTTGGGAAACGGGCCGAGAAGAATTAATAATGTTCCGCAGTTTCAGCGTCTCCAAACATTGGTAATGACAGAGGTATAGGATTCATGAAACTGTTAATAAATAATCTATAATACTGTTCTTAATGAGCCATCAGTGTAATCGTTACACAATTCAAAAATTCCATCTGCAGAAAACGGATGGTTAATATAAATCGAGATTCCTGCTTGTTCTAATATTTAATTACAGCCTCTAATTCTCGCTTGCTTTGCATACACTTACTTTCGCACTATCAAAAATCGCTTCGGCATACACAAATCACATGATGCTTGTACGTAATTAATTTAAATTTACTTCGATATTTCTCTGTTCATCCTTTCTGGTATCATAACAAGATCCTTGAAGGATGAAAACCCTTTTAGTCACTGCAGTCTTTTTAAACTTTTAAACGCACCTCTAACAAACATACCAAAATCTTCCTGATGCCACTTCCCAAGAAATCAAATTAAATGAACTGTTAGACAAGAAAATCAAATCCAACTCCAGATGACACTTCAGGGCATTTGTTGTCTTCTTCCAAAGTGAGGAGGAGGGTATTTTACAAGAAAATGCTCCATCTATACAACAGAAATGATTGAGCTGGCGCGAAGATTAGAAATTCATTTAAAAGGATATTTCAACTGGGTCAGGATGATAGCAAAGGAAGAGAAGAGGGATCAAAGGATACTGAAAATTGTCACAAGAATGAATGGCTGAAATCAACAGATTTAACTCTTATGCTTATCGTAGTCATACTGAAAAGAGAGGAATTTTGAAGATGAAAACACTTTAGAAAAGATCATTTATCCTTTCACTAATGCACTTATACAGTTTTAAGTCAGATATATAATTTTGCAGTGATACTGTGAAAGTGCATAACGAAAATATACCGCTAAAAATAATAAATATGTCAGCTATTTTCTAAATTTAAGCGAAAGGCAATGAATGGGATAGTCTTCACAGTCTCACAATAGAATTGAAATTTTTGAAGCTCTTTTATAGTAGTAGATCAGAAATTTTAAAAGAGTTTTGGGGAGGAGAGATAGGAAGCCTGGCAGGAGCCACAATACAAAAATGCAAGAATAAGTTACTCTTCTAGACAATAGATCTGTTTACAGAATGGGTTTAATTCGATCTAGCCCAGCCAAAAGTAGATATAAAGCAGAATCTAGTGCGCTATAATGCAGATTAAAATACACAAATCTTCAACCAAATATAAAGGATCCTGAGTATAGATAAACAAAATTTACGGAGTTAATTTTAATTCAGAAAATACATTCGCTTTCTTTAGCATGATTTGGTTGAGTTTTGTTTCGGCTATGACAAAGCACTTGAGGGTTATCTGTTTAAGAGACGGAATGGCTTCGTGCAAGACTTCCTAAGGAAAACTGACTCATATACATGTGATATATGGGGAAAACCACGAAAAAGCCCATGCAACCAGCTCGTTCGCTGAGATTCGGGCCCCGGACCGAACTACCAGCGTTCAGCGACTTCACCGCTCGGCCGCTGATGGGCCCCTTCTTCAGTAAGAAAGCGATAGTATGTAGCAGCTGAAACAGCTTCTGCTAAAATAAGATAAACGTCATAAATGTAATTTACCTGTACTCAGTTTTATTTGGCTTGTCATTCCATTCTAAACTGGTTTTTCTCATTAGTCGCAAACCATTACCGATGCAAGGATAGCAATAACCAGATAACTTTAACTACAATGCTGTTATTTTATACACTTTTGTAGGTGAATAAAATCCTATACTGAAGACTTACACAGAATTTTATTAAATAAAATAATAATAAGGATAAATAGAACGCTATGAATTTCTTGCGGGTTTGACAGTTAAAATATTTCGGAATTCCTGGACTAGATAAACAACATCAAAAATAAATTTACATAAATAATACCGAATTTACGAAAGCTTTACTTTTTCTAAGAGCCTAGAAAATAATTACCTCTTGAAAATATGTCTCCCATCATAATCATTTAAAATTCTACTCAGAATCACCCCAGATTATGATGTGCATTCTAAGTCTAGCTCTTATTGGTGAAATATTTTTAACTTCATCACTTGTTCTTGATATTGCGAATAGAGGAAAGACTGTCAACTATGACGCTAACCTCTTGTCCTTTAAGCTTGTTCTAATGTAGTCTGCTATGAGGTAACTCTACCAGAGACGTTTGTTAAGGTAGAAACAGTATCACGAGCTGTAGCACTAATTTCAGCATATCTTTCTTGCAATTCGAAGACATAAAACGAAGTCATATGTGCTGTATACAGGGTGTCCCATCAAGAGCCCCCAAACTGCACAGCCAAAGTATGAAATGCATAAAAAAGCTCAAAGCCTTGCATCTATACGACCCATAGTTTTTGAGACAAATACGAAAGGAAAATATGACGCCATATCCGATTGGGTGGAAAAAAAATTATTGGAACATGAACATTGGTATTTGCGATGTTTACATAGGAAGATGTGCAAAATGTCCACCACGCATATCGAGCCATATACGTTCACGTATTGGTATGACATTTTTTTCTTGTACCGGATGTGAAGCCATACTTTTCCTTCGCAATTATCTTGAAAACTACGGGTCGCACAGGCTCTTTGGGCATCTTTTATGTATTCGAAGCAAGGAATCTAGCTGTGCAGAATTTGGACGGTCTTGATGTGATACCCTGTATATTGTTTTCAAAAGCGATGCACCACTAAAAAAACAACCGTATCTCTTACATTGATGATAAACGATGATTAATGGCCCAAATTATGTAAGTTATATTTAAGAATTTTATCAAAAATTTGTTATTATTTGCATCAATTAGTTTCTGCAAAAAGCGTTTTTCAAACATAAAATTCATAAATGTTATATATTTATAAAACAATGTAGATTTGATTCTAAACTTATATGTAAGTAATAGGAAGTGCTATCCAATGCTCGAACGCAACTTTTTAAACAGAAACTTTCCTAAACCTTCCTTCCTTCAGAAAAACTAATTTTTTCTTCTTTGTTTAACCTTTTTGCGCAGCTACAATTTCCAATCATAAATCACTCTTTGTATGCGTACACAAACATATACATTTCATTTTATTTATTTTAACTATGTTTCAGTGTTTGTGTAATAAAATCTGTTGTTAGTGATTACACTTTCAAGCATTTATCGTTATAAACAGCTGAGCACTGAAATATTTGTCTTTTTCTTGCGACTTTGCTTTCTTTTTACTTGTCTGTTGTTCATACCTTCCGTCCGCACGTACCATCACCTGTAGGCGCCATTTTTGCACACACATTCCATTACAAAATGTATATATTTTAGTCCATTTTATCTATTTTTACATTTTTACCACCAGATATTTTAATATTACCCAGTACGCTAATAATAAAAATAAAACTTACAATTTATCTCACAGTCTAATCATATTATTTGCACAATTTAAAAAATATTTAAATCAAATCTTTAATGCATGTAACATCAGGCAAGTTTTGAAGTTGAGAGAGGATAAAAAAAACTTGAGCTTACTTAAAGAACTGCAGTTAATGCTATCTGAACATTTTCCAAAAACGAACTGGCTGCACTCCAATAATATTCTTTCACATTTATGTTACGAGGTTTAAAAAGGAAGAAACAATTTAGTCAGGAATTACTTTTTGTAAAAATACTACATATTTCCTTTTTCTTTTGAAAAATTTCTTAATCTCGATGAAAAAATTTCCCTTTCGTTAAATATATATATATATAATATATAGAAGTTGGTCGTCATATGCAGTAATTACAGTGATAGGAGTTGACTGTCATTACAGTGATCATTCTATTCATGAAGACTGGGATAATTTCTTCTTTATTTCTTATCTTGTCTTTTATTCAAAATTATTTGCATTAACTAATGCAATCTTAGTTGCACTATTTACCTGACAAACGCAAATTATATGTACTCACTGTAGTTAGGTTTCAGCTGAGGATTTCATTAAGTATATTCTTTTCGATTTCGTTCCGATTCAAATCATTCTCAACTCAGTTTCCACAATTTTATTCCCAAATCAGCACGACAGAGAAATATTCCCACATTCCATTGGTAACAAAGTCTACGTTTCTACAGCCCTCCACTTTTATAAATAAAGTCGATGCTCTGAACTTATACAGGCACTTCCGTTACAACTGTTCAGTTGTCTAATATACTGCTTTGGCAATTTTCATAGACATGTTTCAGTCTAAAAGAATCATAAATTAGGATTCATACCTTTGCATTTCGATATATTCCATTATTTATTTCTAAGATTATTTTGAAAGAATTTCTACCGTAATCAAATACAGTATCAATAAAAAGCTAACCAAAGAAAAAGAAGAGAAGACTGTTACTAGAATTTGATCCTGAAATGAGATCAAATGCGAAGCAGGCTAATATAATAACAACACGAATATTTTAGCATAAAAAACACAGGGCAAAGTTTCCGTTAGAAAATATAATATTATTTTTAACATATTGTTATAATATTATAACATTTTTTTCAACACGAGTCAAGGGGGGGGATTCCGCAGCAAAGAAAGTTTCTTTCTCCAAAATTTAAATTCTTACAAACTAGAAAATCCTAATATTCAATCCTAATATTAATAAATTAATATCTAAAAATAGTTATGACAAAATTTTAGAAAATTATAATAAATATTATTCAAAAACTATTAACGGTTGCAAAATGATAAAAAACATTTTTCCACTAAAGAAAATAATTTTCTAGCATTAAATTTCACAGAACATACATATATATTTTAATATAAATAAAAATAGGTAATAATTTATTTAACTTTTTATTGAAAATAAATAATGAGTGAAATAATTAGAAATTATCTTACATTAGAAACAAAAACAGAATTTTTTTCTTAATCTAAAGATTTATTTTCCTATTCACAGCAAAATCTTTAACAACACTATAACATCGATTGCATTACTCAGTTCTTGGTCAACAGCCAAAACAGCCATATTAGTCAACCTTAGTATACTCATTCACTTTTTATTTATTATATGCACCGCCATTTGGCCCTACAAGGAAAGCGAGGGATGCCCTGTGGAGAACATTCTAAGAGAAACTGGCTCGAATCCATGTTACACACGGGGAAACCCACCAAAACGCTCATGCAGCCAGCCCGTTCGCCGGGACTCGAACCTGGACCGAAATACAGTATTCAGCGGCTTTTAGTCCTTGGCCGCTACTGTGCCTTAGTGTACTCATTGTCGATCGTAAATATCTTTTGATTAACTTAAGTTTAGAGAAGCTTCACTCACAAATGGCAATGCCGATAGCAATTGCGAGTAATATTCGAAGCAAGGTAAATTCCAACTTAAACTGCATAGTAAATTACAATAAATCAATTGGGCTTGAATTCGTAATTCATTTTATTGCCCACCAGCAACTACAGTCCTTAGCCGCGCGTGTTTGAACTTGAACTTTTTCAGTGTCATGAGATACATGCTCTAAATTGAAGTAGACGTCGTCAACACCCAGCATTTTGGCTGACAAAAGAAAGGTAAATCTCACCAAATTTCGTAATAGCTGAAACCTCTCATGAATTTCTAATGTTACCTTAGCTAACGAAGAAAACTTCCTTCTCAACTAGTGTTCGTGGGACAAGGCTGCTACTTTACTTCCGTCGCCAAAAATTTGCTTCCTCGTTATACGTCTGAAAGGTACCATTAAAGTCTTCACACAAATTTTTACCATAACTCGAAACACGCTCTACCTATTCCTCTAGTTTCTCTGCGAGTAGTCTGCAAAGCACTTAGTAAATAATTCTGGTGATCATCGAATTCACGAAGTACAGGATTCCAGACGCCCAGAAAGCATGGAAAAGATAATAACTGCATTGCGATTAGCTGCTCCATCGTGTGTTTAACCTGTGGTCTTCTTCTGTCAGTTTTTCTAGAATTGTCAAAATAAACTTCCATCACATAGTTACAGCTTCAGCTCTTGCACTGCATCGTGCATCCTGAATACTTTTAATGCCTTCCCTGTAGCAGCAATTATAACTTCTCAACGGTGTGTGAACATGGAAAGAACGGATAGTTACATTCTAAGGTAACGATGAAAAGTTACGGAATTTGTTTCAGTTGAAGCAGACCGTAAGCAAACCGGGTTTAATGAATGTTTTGAGCAAGGCCCATGTTTGACACTGGGATTCATGTCGTCGAAGAATTTTGTTGCTCTCCTTTCCAGCCATGATAGCAGCATTATATCATTTGCTTGACTCTTCCACCCATTATACCAAGATCAACTAAAACCAGATTAAAATCACGTCAGAAATGATTTCAGCACATTATTTTTTTGTTTTAATGAAATGCAAAAGATTCCACCACTTCTACTTTTTGATTTTTAAACTTTATCCACAAGACTTGTTTGATCTTTGCGTCAAATATCCGAATATGCAGCAATCTTCACATCTACAACAGGAGAAGCATATGAAACCAACAAACTCGAAGAATTAATTATAGGTGCCAACCAGGACATCAGTGTCACGTTGTTGAATTACTTCAGCTTCTTAGTTTTTAGCAATAATAGTAGCTGATGAATTTAATTCAGCGTCGAATCTGACGTTTTGGAAATAAGAACTTCTATACATTCTAAAATAATCCTTCCATTTTATTATTATTATTAACATTAATTTCTTCCGTGGCTTTTCTTTTATTTCAGCACGAAGCACCACTTTCTTTAACCCTTTTAATTTTTTGATGCTATAACAACAAAATATTAAATCGTTATTATTAAACCTGATTGTTGCTATTACTATTGTTCATTAATGCTAATAGTTAGATTTTTTTTAAATCCCAAATAAACAGATTACAATGCTTTGTTTACTAAATTTATTATCTAACAGTAAAATAAATAGTTGGATGACTGTTCTGCCAATTTTATATAATTAATGACAGTGCTGTACACGACTTTAAACAGAGCGATAATTAATTCAAATTAATCCATCCCAGATAATTGACTTCATAAATGATACCTGATTTTCTCTAAAAATTTCAATTAATTACTAATAAAATTCGATTTACTAAATTAAATAAATTAATGAATGCGGTAATTGAAATCCTACAATAAATTTTCGTTGCGATCAATGATCAATTATCACTAGCATCAATAGATGAAGATCAATTGTCACCAGATTAGCAGTCGCGTAACCATTTTAAGTTATTAAAAAAGAAAACATCACTACTAATACATATGTGTCATGTTACATGTGTCTCCTTACTTAGGTAAGCAAGGTACTTACACTCGTATTTGTCTATACTCTGTTTGGGAAGTTTACACTTGATGATCTGCCAAATGAAAATGTTTTTAGATATGCAGGCAGTTATGAATGTGTTGTTAAGCGATTAAAGGCAACAGTTTATGGAAAGTAATGAGTACCTACTGCACAATGAGTAACGCGCAGTACCTACTGTACAAAGTATAGTTCAGGGCGTTTTCAGCTTCACTGTTTTTGCTGAAAATGGATCTTCTCCAGTTTCCTTAAAAGTAATTGAACGATAAGGATTTTGCCGTCCCTATCAAAGTGCCGCCCGGAGCGGACGCCCCCTTTGTCCCCTCTCGCTTGCGCTACGCCACTAATAATAGTCCAAGAATATTTCTGAACGGTAAAGATGCTAAATCGGAAAATGATCATTCTCTTCTCATAGTTTTTCCTTTGAATTTTATGAAATGCAACATATTCTGAAGTACCATGTTTAAAATATTGTTTAATATAACTTCAGTTGTTTACGACTTCATTCACATGAGGCGAATACTGGATGAATCATGGTTTTGCAAAAATTTTAAATCTTGCTCCAATCCTATATGAATAAACCTTAAAAGCTATGTCTATTTGTTAAATACGCCTATTATGTCAAAATAGACTGTCTGCTAAATTTTAACTTTTTTTCGGGATTCTGAAACAGAAAAGAAAAATTTAATTAAACAGAAAAGAAAACTTTAGTTTGAATAAAAAAAAAATTTAATCATTCTTTTGAAAAGTTCACTTATTTCCATCGTAACCAATTACACACACTGCATGCATACAAACCAATTTATACATAAAACATGGACAACTATATAAATAAAATAAAAATTATTTTGCGATTCAACCTAAAAAGGAGGGACAGGTAGATAACAGAAAAAACGAAAAAAAAAAAAAAAAATTCTGACATATAGAAGTAATGCATTCATCCCTCCTGCAGCGAGTATTAGCTAAGTTTTTCCCGTGTCTCCGCAAAATTAAATTAATTCAAGGAGCTAATTAATTTTTTCTGCACTAATTATAATTTTTTTAAGCATTCATCAAAATATTAATGAACAATAATGCATATTATATATTGCCGACTTAAATCAGTTTTATACACCTCCCTCTTTTAATTTCCAAAACATCTGAAACAAAATAAAAAGGCGAAAATGATGAAGACCATTTAATTTAACAAAAGATTTCTCATTTCTTTCCAAACGATGAAAAGTTATAGCGCAGATTAAACCTGTAATTCGACCCGCGTTCAAATCCTGGGAAAGGGTGGGTTTCATGGGAGTTTTCGGTATGAACCAGCTTCTATTAAAAAGTACTCCATGAAAGCACTTGAAATGATTTCTATTTACAAGAAATTAAAGTTTCGAGGAATCTGTGCATTGACATTTGCACTGACGATGCTCCGGCTATGCTTGATTCTATGAAAGGATATGAAGCACATGTAAGGAATCATAATGCAGATATATTAGTCACTTTTTTTTATTGTGTTGGGAACTCATTACAAAAACAATTACTATCAGAATTTAAAATAGGGTTGGATGTGTTAAAATGGTTAATTATATAAAATCAAGAGCATTAAAAAGTCGTCTATTTTAGTCAGTTATGCCGGGTTAGTCATTGTTACTGCACGTGGAAGTTAGGTAACAGTACAGGCAAAAGTTTTAGCTTGAATTAAAAAAATGAGATAAATATATTTTTTGAACACGATAATAATGATTTTGCTGATTTGTTAGGTGACAAAATATCATGTGTTAAGCTAGCTTATCTGTCTGATATTTTTTTATTAATTTTTAGTCGCATACATACAAATATACAAGTACTGTAAGAAAATATTTTAACCTATTTTTATTTATTTATTATTTTTTTTAATCCGATGTGAATCCCAAATGATTTGTATGCCTATTATTAAATTATAACACATTCTTTCTACACTTCGTTTAAATTTATTTCATTTGAAAGTGAGATACCAAATAAAAGTGCTCTTTTGGCACTTCCGACTACAATAAAAAAAAGAAAGGTGCTCAACTAGATGTTACAACAGTTCCATTCAAAACCTCAACATTCTATCGGCTAATGGTTTTTGAGTTTGTATTGAATCTGCAAATCGAAATGCTTCCAATTATACCTTAATTCACACAAGAAAGTAAGGTAAAAATGTAAGTTCACAACAAGAAGACAGAATTTTGAGGATAATTTTTTTCGGGGGGGGGGGGATGAGAATAGCCGAACCGATGAGTCCCATAACCGTTTCAACACTCAGAACGTTGTATAGGTACACTCGTGAAAAGGCATAGGAACACAAATAACCAAACCTTGCATAGAATTCAAACCCTCAACCTGACAGACTAACATTTAGCTTCTGCTAACCGCTATGCAGTCCAGAGAGGCGATAACACAAAAATTAAAAATTTTATTCAGGGGAAAACAAAAATGTACTTATTACTCTCGAAGTGAGAAAAATATTTTTCTTCGCGTCAAGATATATGTACAGTTTTATTTCGCCTTTTAATCCATTCAAATATATTTTGATCAAATGACTATAACCCGTAAAAGGATTTTCAGCTTCTTCACATGCTAAAGTTTTCCTATGGAAACAGAGTCCTTAATACTTTACAATAATACTGAAGTTCATGTGTATGGAGTTTCTCTGATTTGAAGTGAAGTATCGGAACCGGACATTTGCTGAACTCAAGTCTTAGCGAAATTTTAACACTTATTAAACATATAACTTACAACTAACCACGGGGAAGGAAAAAAAAAAGTAAACATAATATGTTAACTAACAAGTTTTCATGTTTTATGCAGCTGGGCTACTGTTTCTACCTCTACATTTACTGCACATGCCCTTTAAATTTTACAATTTTTAAGTAATTTTGATTTTTTAGACCATGATTAAAAATCAAAATATCGGCTGATAGTTCTTTATAGTCCCTCTGTTTCATTTTCAGCTGTTCTTCACATTTCTCTCTCTCTATATATATATATAATATAATATATATATATAAAGCAGTTTCACTTATAATATTACAAATTTAGTTCATTATCATACGAAATTTTGAAAGAAGCTCAGAAATAAGAATAAACATCTTTAAAACAAGCCAATTTCAAACAAAACTCGTGTCTGAAATGCGATGGACGCGGAGACAGGATGCAGATAGCGAAAATCTGGCCACCTACCTCACGTTGTGAGAAAAAAAGAAGGGATAAAGTTTTCTCTCGCTCTCTCTTCAAATATATTATTTCATTGTGATGTTAGTATTTACATAGCATGCAGAGGCAGAATTAGAGTACGTACAATAAATAACATGCAACTCGTTTTATTTCGAATTTTTGATTTCAAATAAAATCGATGATACGATGAAAACTAGTATATTTAACGTAATAAATACAGATTTTACAATACTACTGACTTAAAATATAACACACAATTCTAAATTCATTGGCATGCATCGCATATAACTAATAATTTATGCAGGAAACTTGTTTACTATTAATGAAATTCAGAATTAATTTATAAATTGATATCAAAATTATAATCATAATTATAAATTGATATAAACGTTTATAATATTTGCATAATTTTAATTTCACGCAGAAATGCTTTCAGGAGTTTATTATTATTATAAAATAAATCCTACTGCTGAACACTTATTTGTTGGTTAAGCAAAATAAACTTATAACGATAACTTATAATGCATAAAATTATTACTGAACACTTTCTAAAATCACATTGCATATTAAATCCT